>PVJO010002304.1:0-12967 GCA_004026905.1 Hystrix cristata
TCTTCTTCTTCTTCTTCTTCTTCTTCCTCTTCCTCTTCCCCTTCCTCCTCCCCCTCCTCCTCCTCCCCCCCCTCCTCCTCCTCTTCTTCTTCTTCTTTTTTTCTTTTGTGCCAGGGATCTAACTCAGGGCCTCGTGCTTGGTAGGCAAGCACTCTAACCACTGAGCTAAGTCCCCAGCCTTTTTTAAAAATATGAATTGGCCTTTATTTCCTCAACTTTGAATCTTAGTCACTATAGTATCATCATCACAATCATCTCCACTTCACAGCTGCACTCTGCATGCCAGAAACTATTCTGGTCATACTGGTAGGTCTTTTAATCCTCACAACCACTACATTTTACAGGTGACGAAACTAAAGATAAAAAGTTATGAAATCTGCTAAAAGTTGTTTATCCGGAAGTGGTATTTAAAACCAAGCAGTCTTGTTGAAGTCCAAGTTTTCACCAACTGGAATATACAGTCTTCAACTTCAGAGTACTTTCAGAGTACTTTAAAAAAGTCCTATGCCACATCTTTTTTAAAGCACATCTGAATGTGGTTCTAGGACTGGTCTTTCCCTAGACCGTAGTAAACATACACACTAACCATGCAGTGGAAAAACTGGTTTCCTCCCGTTTAACTCAGAGACCATGTGCTTCCAAATGACCATTATGCCTTCTGACCATTAGTCGTTCCTTTCTGTTGTGAAGTTGCATCTGTTCTGACCACAGCTTGAGTATCTGCCACAGATACGACCCTGGTTCAACTCTACACCAACTTACTGCTCTGAATGGGGAAGTGATTCTCCTCCTAAGATCATCAATACTCAGAAAAGGACATTTTTACTTTATATTACACACACACACACACACACATTTAACCCATGTATTCGACTTGTTTTCCATTTTCAGTCTCTTCAAGCTTGGCACAACTGCTTGGAAATGGTAGAAAAGGGAATGGGGAGGTCGAGTTTGAAGAAAATCTAAGTGGTATTTATTTGCTAAATATTTTGCTCAGAATTGACCTGACTCTTCTTCCTCGCCTTCACCCAAACTTGCATCTGTGTCTGTACCAGGCTTATGTGTCATGGCGCTCTGGGGGACTTCTCAAGGGGCTCACATGGCCTCTCAACCCTCTGAGCCTCTCAACCCTCTGAGCCCCATGTTTCCAGAGTCTCGGTGACTGGGACCAGCCTTGGACTCCAACATGTTCAACTACTGCCTCTGTGGGAAAGCTGTTTGTGTTCTCATGGAAATACGCAACCCTCATCAGATCATTCTTGAATCTGTTCATCTAGAAATGAAGAATATTTTGATTGAATGAATGCAAAGCAGCTATATCCCCAAAGACCTTACTCTACAATTCTGGTTGTGATTTTAATTTTAGCATTAAAATATAGAAAACTTTCTATATTTCTATAGAAATATAGAAAGCATTACCTTCCTGAAGTTATAATTTTTTACAGTCTCTCAGAGTATGAGCTAGTGGTTTCCAGGCACTTGCTGAGTCTATAAAACTATGTGTTGTGAGTTAAATTTGTTAATAATAAACTTATGAGCAAGATTTTGCAACGTGTGTTCTTTTGCGAATTTTGGACCCTCTGGAAATGCCAATAATTGTGGAAATTGCTGAATAACTGAGTAGTCCTAGAACTTTCAGTGTATTACAATAATTATTCACCCAGGCAGGGGCACAAAAGGTAATGATGGGTTTTACCACCCTCTCCCCAAACCCACTGGGGTTTTCACTGAGGAATGATGGTGGGACCTGGATAAACACAACTGGAGACTTAACGGTGAGTCAGGCTTTGCTGAGTGCAAAGGAGCTTGGTACCTGACTTGAGCCTGGAGTAGGGAGGCCGGAGGTGACTGAGAAGGGTCAGGAAGCAGATTCTTCCATAAACCAAATTTTAGGGGCAGAACCCTAGGGATCCAAAAGTTGTAGCTGGAAAAGCAATACTGAGAGCAAAGTCTCAGGTGAAAGTCAAGGGTAAAATTGGAGGAAAGCGTAATGGGGTCAAAATTCCAAAACATGGGGACTTAGAATGTTCAGACAAGGTGTAGGATATAGCATTAGGTGGCGCTGCAACAAAAAAGAACCATGTCCTGGTTTTATTAACAAGTATCATTACAGAGCAATGATAATTTATTTATGTAATAATAACCTGAAGGTAACAGAAGAACTAAGGCTGCTTCCAAACAATCAGAAGTAAGTATTTCATCACATCTAAAATTCTATCATGGGTAAGATGTATGTGAAAGTTAGAAGGTTAAAACATTAAGTAGGGTGTGAGTTAGAAGCTAAGAAATGGTAAAGTGAATTCATTCTCTTCAATACATTCATACTACTGGATATTTTATTTTAGGATAATTCTTTTCAAATGTGGAAATGTGTACATTCAGCAGCTACATACTCATTTCACAGATTATTTAATAAATCCTACAGAAATATCTCTAAAGATGAGTAATTAAAGAGTCACAAAGGCTATGTTTTCCCAGGATGAAACTGTTCTATGGCCCCTAAAAATATTGTATTTACTGTTATCTTAGTATGAGATAGACCACAATGACTATATGTTACCCTTCAAATCTCTGTAGTATGGTTCCATAAAGGTCCCTGTGTTTGTCAGCTTTGCTTCACTGTGATAAAAAAAAACCCAAGGCAAACAATGTGAAGGAGCAAAGGTTTACTTTGGCTCATGGTTTCTGAAGTTTCAGTCCATGGTTAATTGGCCCTGTTGTTTCTGGGCCTGTGATGAACCAGAGCATTAGGGCAGAGAGTGCGATGTGCAAAGCTGATCACCTCTTTGGTGCCAGAAAATAGAACGAGACAAAGAGAGAGCCAGAAAAGAAGGGGCTAGGTCATGATATAGTTCCCTAGGGCAGGTTCTTATGACATTCTCTTCAACTAGGTCCCACTTCCTAGGTACCTGTCACCTCCTAACCATACCATCAAACTATGAATCCATCAGTGGCTACTCTGCTAATGAGATTAGAGCCCTCGTGGTCCAATCACCTTCCCAAAGCTCCACTTCTGAGTGCCTGAGCACTGTGGCAAACACAAGGAATTTTAGACCCACACCAGAACAGCAACCTTTGAGCTCACATGAGTCTGATCTGACCTATCAGACTTTCTAGGCTTCCTAGGAAGCCTTCCTCTGCCCAGGAGCCAGACCAGGCCTCCCAGGTCCTGCAGCAGGTGAAAGAGACAGAGGAGGTAGACTGAGGCAGGGTGCAGCCCAGGCCCAAAGCTACCCCTACCTGTTTCGTTCACAGTCATCTAGGCCAACTGCCCTGCAAGGGGGCAGGATGCTGTCAGTAATCAGAATGGGTAGTTTTGAGCACCGTCTCTTGGATGGGGTTTATCTATAGTCTTTCTAGACAGAAACCCTTGTAAACACAAGCATGTTTTCATTAGAATTGTGCCATCTATGTGGTCCATGGCCCTAACATCTGTCCCTCAACATTTGCTCTCCTCGATATATCATTTGGGAACAAAGTAGCACGTTCTTCTTAATATCTTAGAAATATGATACTCCTCATAAAATATCAAATGCAATTTATTTAAAATAATTTCTTTAGGCATGAAAAGAACTTTTAGACTATTGTGGAGCATGTATTTAGAACTGTGAACAAGGGAGCAGCCAGGCATAGCCTCCCCTTAGTTGTCAAGCCTTAAAGATTTAGCTATAAGCACATCAAATGGCAGTGAGGAGTGACAAAGTGGCACATCCTTCAGGGGTGTGTGTGTGTGTGTGTGTGTATGTGCGACATGTGTGTGTGCAAGGAGTCAGAGCATTGCATGGCATCCTGTGAAAAGAGCAAGGTAAAGCCACCCTGGGGCTGTAGGACATAGCCATTCCAAGCAGGAACTTAGAAAAATAGTCATTTTATTCTTTACTAAAAAACATACCTTCCTTGAAACTGTCATTAAGGATGCTCAAGAAGGGAGCAGCTATGAGGTGAAAGGAGAGAGACTTTTTACCTAAAACATTCTGTTTGAAATGAGGTGAAGATGAACTAATAAAACAGTGGAGCTGCTGACCTGAAAATCTACATATAAAAATTGATGAAAAAAAGAAACTCAGGCCCCAGTGTTTTGGGACAATGCCAGCAAAAGGGGAATTTTAACAGCGGAGAACCATTAGAACTTCCCCACAAGAGGTGCAAGAGGATGAAGCTTCTTGGCTCCATAATGGCTTCAACTTTTCTCTTGAGTCTGATTACAAAAGTGTGTCACTCATTTTTAACAAATGTGCAGAATTTATGCATCCAGATGAATGTTGTTTGGACAGTAGTAGTCATCTTTAGACACTGTGGGCTGATTTTACTGATATTAACATGGTTCAAGTATTGTTGGGAATTGCTCTTTTGAAATGACTGTATCTTCAATGTCAGTGTCACCGTCTTTGGATGGTGACACATCAAAGTCCGAAGAGGAAGAAGGTAATTTGAAGCTACCAAATGTTATTCGAAGTTAAGTTTGTTGCCCAAGGCAAATTAGCAAGCTGGTTAATATTATGTTAAATTTTAAGATATAAAATATGTAATCAGATGTAATTGCAATAATAATATAGTTTTACTTAACCTTCACAGGTTATGCAATATTCTCTAGACTATTCTGAGCAAAGACACCCAGCATTGATTCAGTTGGTAGATATCAGTCAACAGCAGTCTCTATAAAGTCTACTATGTTCACTTAAAATTCTTTTCCTTTTTTAAAAATTATGCTTTAGATTTTTAGGTCCAAATCTTTTATTTGAGCATGCTAACCCAGTAATACCAGATGATATACATATTGATATTCCCACCATTTAAAAAAATTATGTTATTTTGTATTCCTACTATTTCATAAATAATTGCATGGCCAAGTTAAACATCACCATATTCCTTGAGCCAATTAGCACTAAAGGCTCTTTGGGAAAATACAATCATTTGTGTAATGCTTGTAAAAGCATGAGCTGAGAGGAGAAAACAACAGAGCTGGTTTCCTAGTCATTGTCCACCCTTTTCCCAGAGTGCAATCTGAGCAAATCGTGGAGAATCTCAGGCCCTGGCCCTCCTGGACATTAGATATAAATCTAATTAACAGATACATATTTCATATTGTGACATCACCGTAACATATTCAACTATTCCCTTTTTAATGGACATTTAGCTTGTTTGCTTGTTTTTGCTACCTTAGAAAGTCTGGAATAGATGGCACATTCTTGTCATCCCAGCACTCTGGGAGGCTGAGGCAGGAGGATCACAAGTTTGAGCCCTGCCTTGGCAACTTAGCAACTTAGTGAGATCCTGTGTGAAAATATAAAATAAAATAAAAATAAAATAAAAATAAAGACAAGGATCAGGGATGTAGCTCAGTGCTAAGGCTCTTGGGTTTAATCCTTAGTACCAGAAAAAAAAATAATAAAGCCTGGAATAACCCATGTAATGCATATGTATTTATGTACTGGCACTTTAATTGCTATTGGAAAGATTCCAAAAATTGGGATTGCTAAATAAAAGTATGTGGTGTTTTAAGTTGAGTGTCCACTGCCAAATTAATTCTTAAAAGATCCAAATAATTCACACTGCACAGCACTGATACATACACCCACTTCACAACTTTACTAGTCAGTTCATTGGTGGTGGGGCCTTTTTTGTTTTGTTTTGTTTTTTGAGTTTGTGCTAATCTGATGAGTGTAAAATTCCATCTCATTTTTGTATGCTTTGCATTTCTCTGATTCACTAGCAGAGAAGACAAATTTGTTGGTCATTTCCATTTCTTTTATTTATTTATAGCTTGCTTTCTTTTTAGAAGCTATTGGTATATTTGGAATATAATTTATTATCAGGCTCTTCTTATTTTCTTTTTCTTTTATGATACTAGGAATGGACCCAAGAGCCTCATACATGCTAACCATGTGCTGTTCCACTGAGCTACATCTACAACCCCCTTTGTCAGTCTTCAGATGTTATTCTGATTAAATATATTTTTCACAATCCATTATTTTGTATAAAGTATCTAAGAACACAAATGTTCGTTTTAATGCAGTTAAACATAACTGTGTTTTTTCTATTTCCTATCTTAATGTCTCTTTTTTAATCAAAATTGCACAAATATTTTTATATGTATTCTTTAATTTTTATATTTAATTTTACATTTTGTTCATATTAAGGTTTATTCAAGGACAGGTTCAAGGAGGACCTTCTAGAAACTAATCAGTCTTTTAATTTTCAGTCATTTCTCTCAATTTTTATATCATGTCTTTTCTCATCAAAATATGTCTCCTGTTTCCATTAAGATATTTGGAAATAATAAATCATTTTTCTTTTCAAACAATGCATAGAAAATACGTCTGGGTTTTACTTCAATTAATTAAAATACATTTATTTCACCAAGCACTCACTACGTGTCAGGTGTTAGGGACACACTGGCGAAGACACAGGCAGGAAATATGGAGCATGACGTTTCCCAGAGAGTGCTTCCAAACTGAGCAGACAAGATGTCCTTTCTTAGACCAAAGAGCTACAGACTACATAGAAGTAAGCTTCATATTACTTTATATTACTTTCATATACTAAGCATTAAAATCTAGTTGTGGGAAAGGAAATGACAAAAAAGTGTTGTGTGGAGGGTTGTCTTTTTTGTCCTCTTGTGGGAAAATAAAATAAAAAAAAAAACTAATTCTGGCTTCCTTCTGCTCCCTGACCCCTAGGTTTGATTGTGATTTAGAGGAAGGAAGTGTTTAGGGGAGAAATCAGTTTCTTAAAGTTTTTACAACCAAATGACTTAGGGGACTGGATTTTTCTTTTGCTAAAATAACAACTGCAAACGGATATTTATATAAAGAGTTAGGTCAGACCTAAGAACTTAAGAGTTTATTTTTAGATTTCTGCTTGGCCAAGGGGGAAATATGGCAAATGAACCTTATGTTCTTAAATGGGCATGCAACTGAACTCAAAATATTTGAGAAATCTGACAGAGGGCACTTAGGAATATGGGCTTCAGTAGGCATCATTAGAAAACCTCCAACAATGACAGCATTTCCCCTGTTTTTTCACTTCCTTTTTTTTTTTTTGAAACTTGCTTTCTTAAGTTTTTTTGAAGCTTGCTCTGAAGCTTTAATACTCTTGATCTCAATGCTTTTGAAGATATTAAAACAAAAAGAATAAAGATTACTTATAGGAAATACAAACAGAACGTCTACTGACTCCAGTTGAGTAGTAGTAGAGTTGTGTTCTCCAGTGTGAAAGCCACCAGCCGCAGGTGGCTATTTGATGTTCGAACTGTCGTCAGCCCCAATTAAAAGGTGCAGAACTTTTAAACACGCACGGAATTTCAAAATTAAGTATAAAAAAGAACATTAAAAATCTCATTAAAATTGTGCACAGATTACACATGGAGATAGTGACATCTGTGCTGTAATGAATAAAATACAACATTAGCTGGGTGTGCTGGCACATACCTGTAATCCCAGTGCTATGGGAAGCTGAAGCAAGACTGCAAGTTTGAACCCGGCTTGGGCAACTTAGTGACTTAGTGAGACCCTGTCTCAAGATAAAACAATAGAAATGGCTGGGAATGTAGCTCAGTGGGAGGCCCTGAGTTTAATGCCCAGTACCACAGTCAACCAATCGAACAATCAATAAAAGCACTTGTGTCTTTTTCCTTTTTGAAATGTGACATGAGAATATTTTACTTCGCACAGGGGGCTCTCAAAAAAATTTTTTTTCCAGTTTTCAGCACTGTAGTAGAGCACCGTAATTAAAACCCAGGCTCTGACACAAATATACTTGGATTCAAAGCTGGGCTACTGATGTAGCAGTCAGTGACCTTGGGCAGACTGTACTTCAGGTTTCTTATACGCAAACTGTGCAAGGTAAAATCTTCCCTGTCTTGTGGGGCTGCGTGAGCATTAAGTGTACAGAGCCCAGCACAGAGTGAAAATTCACTGAGTTTGTTCTGTTGCTCTTATTTCAGAATCTTGAAGATTCAGAGTCATTTTTCTGCATCAGAGAAACTCTCAAGAAGAACAGAAGAAAAATAAGTTAAAATTAAAAATTCGTTAAAATGATGCTTCCCCTGTGCCTTGAGAGGCACATTGAGAGGAAATAAACTGTTCCTCTAAAATGGAATATTTTCAAGATTTGTGGATTCCTGATTAGATATTTTTACTTTCCTAGGTGAGCCCAGTTCTCTGAGTAGGTCAATATCATGAGAAAAAAATTACAGTCATCTCATTTCAATTGGTTTATCCTACAGAGAATAAGGGGCCATGGTACTGGACATGACCAATAAAATTAATAATAACAGCAGTAAGTATCTGATTCCTCCGACATTATGGAAGCTACCTTGAAAATAGTAATAGTTACTTCTACTGAGTTTTTGCTACATATTAAGCATCATTCCTGAGTACTTAAAATGTTTCATCCCCTTCAAATTCATGGGAAAACTCACTGCAATAGGTAATACTGCTTTCTCCATTTTGTGGTAAAATAGTATCTTGAAGAAGTGAATTGCCAGAAGCCACTAAGTCAGGGGTAAGGCAGGCTTCGGTCAAACCCACAGACAAGTGATTAAGGAACTTACTCTTTCTCAGGCAACCATCAGCAGGTTTGCAAAACACAGATCATGGCCTCCTGGAGAGAAGAAAATGCTCTCCTTCTATAGCAAAGAGATTACATAAGTGAAAAAGAAATCATTATTAAGGTCATAACATTGTTTCTGCTAGAGCATAATATCAGAAGTTAAATTATTTTCATAATTCCTTATGTTTCACACCTTGTGATGTTTTGAGGTAAACAGAAGTCCACAATTCACTTGTCTCTAATTTCAAGCAGGTAACACAACTGTAAGCACATAGTTACTGCTTGCTTAATGACTGCTGAATGGATAAGAAGATAAGAGTGCTACTACTAGGCTCTCCACCCAGGGCTTGTCTTCAGAAGCACGGAATGTAAAAACCTTTTGAGTCATTATTCACCCAAGTCTCTCAAGAATGTGCACAGTAAATGCCATTCTGGATCCACAGGATAGAAGTCAATTCGTTGTATACAATGGTGTCTTAGGACAGTAAGGTTTATCTCTGTCTTGGAATCCCATAGAGAACCATATTAAGTTTAATCCGTGATTTTGAGGGCTACTTTGACTTATTCAGGGGTGGCAAACTGCAACCTGCAAAATCCAGTTCAAAGCTGGTTTTTATAAGGCTTCCGAGCATAGAAAACTTTGACATTTTTAACAGTTATATTTTAAAAATGCAAAGAATAAGCCACAAAAACTTGTAATGCCAAGAATATTTACTGACTATATGCAGATGAATTTTGATCTCTTCTTTAGTTTAATGTAGTTACATGCCTAGGTAGAGTAAGGGTCAGCCTGCTTGATGATATTTGAGGAAGCCTTTAAGATTCACAGTCCCTAAAGTCTTCATAATAATCCTTATCATTTTCGTCTGTACACTGAGCATCCTAACAACAGCTTTGCCACCTTCATCCTCCATCAAAGGACTTCAGCAGCCTTGTATAGTGAGCAATACCTTGGACTTAGAGTCACATAAATTCTCTTTTCAGCTCTTACTAGGTGTTGTTTATTAAGAAAGAAAGTTAATTTCATTCTTAATTACATGTTGCTTATTAGGCAGAAAAGCTGGGCATGGCAGAACTGTTTTCTTAGTCATTGTGTATCCAGACTTCTCTCAATAATGCCCCTGTGTACACACTATGTGCACTGGTCATGTAGAGCTGTGTAACAAATGACCCCAAAATGGAATGGTTTAAAGCAATAACATATATCATCTCTCCATCTTGTGACTCAAGAATCCAGCTGAGTCTTAGCTGGATCCTTCAGCTCATGATCTCTTACAAGATACAGTCAAGGTTTTGGCTGAGTCTATGGCATCGCCAGGATGAACTTGGCTAAGATCTAACTTCAATTCAGTCACCAGCTGGTAGCAGGATTCAGACCGTTTGCAGCTGTCGGTCAGAGATTGTCACCACATCCTTGCATACTGCTTGGGCCTTCCAGATGGTGCGGCAGGGAGAGTCATCAAACTGAGCAAGCAGAGCAAAGCAAGAGAATGCCAAGAAGACAGAAGCCACAGACTTGTGGCTAATCTCAGGAGTGATGTCCCTTCATCTCTGTTGGATTCTACTCATTACTTGAAATTTATGACCTCTAACACATACTCAAGAGGAAGCAATTACTCGGAGCATGAATACCAGGAGGTGAAGATCATGGGAGCCATCGCAGGAGGCTGCCTACTGTACCATGATTGCCACGGAATGTGGAGCTACATAGGGCAGAAACAGGCTGGCATATCAGAACCAGAAAAATGCCGAAACCATGTGACACTTTCCAGCATCTTAAGGCAAGTATGCGTTGAACATCACAGCTGTGAAATGAAGCAGAGGAGAACTTACTCCCCAGTTCTGTGACTTACAAGCTGTGTATGCTTGGATAGATTACTCTACATCTACATCTGTCTTCTCAACTGAAAACAATAAAACCTACCTTGCAGGCCAGGAATGATGGCACATGCCTATAATCCCAGCACTCAGGAGGCTTGAGGCAGTAGGCTCATCTAGTGTTCAAGGCTGGCCCAGGCTACATAGCAAAACTGCGCCTCAAAAAAGCAAAAACCAAAACAAAACAAAAAACAAATAAAACTGACCTTGCAGAGTAGATGTGAAGATTAAACTAGATAATATATAGATGATAGCTAGCACAGTATTTGACAAGTGAGATATGGGTGATATTAAAAGTTATAAACATTTTCCTTATGACTGATATACTAGTTTATCAAGCTAGCAGCCAATAATTTTAAAAATCACGTAACTCTGTACAAAGACAATGACATCCAGGGATGATCATTCAGTTAAATACATCATACAATAAAAGAATAGCTTGTGTTAGGTTAGCACTTTGCAATTACCAAATGTTTTCACACACTTCATCTTGCTTAATCCCCACAAGCTGTAAGAGGGTCATTTGAAGCTCATCCAGGGTCACATTTGTAAACTGAGAAAACTAAGAAATAGAAAAGATAAACAAATTGTCCAGTGTGAAATGAATTACACCATAAATCAGTACATCAGGACTAGGATCTCCAAAAGATGTAGATGAGATAAGGTGTGTCTGGTGATAATAGAATGAACAAAATGACGAGAGTAGACATACTAGTAAGGTGGGGGCACAGGGTCAGGAATCCAGAGAGTTCCTCTCACCCACAGGATGGAGCAAACCCGTGAGTCAGCAACCAGGAAGGCAAACAGCAGTCAGAGCATATCCAGACCAGAGCTCAGAGCAAATATGTAGGGTTGGGGGCGGCACGACCTCACAGAAGAACTATGCTGCAAATGCAGAAGAACGAGGCCAGAGAAGACTAGCCAAGGCTGGTTTTTTCCAAAATTTGGTCAGGTAAATTTCCTCATTAAAGGTACTGAGAGATTCAAAATATCAGCAAAAAGTCACATCACCTGTAAGTCATGTGAGACTACAAAAAGCAAGAGGAGGCAGGCAGGAAAGGATCAGAATGGTGCCAGCAATCAAAATCCATTAAACTCTCTGACTGAACTAAGGCACAGCGAGGGTACCTGCGTTATCTGTAGTTAATGGTGAGCCTTCCTAGTTACATCTGCTGCCTGCTGGGTGTCAGAGGATAAACCATGTGACAGCCCAACCTAGGGGCTTCCTGGGCATGTCACACAATACTCAAGACACATTTTGACAGGAAGTATCGCAACTCTACAAGTAGTACACTTTAGAAAGAGTAATTTAACAGAATAGTTATCCACTGTGGAAAATAAGATACTGCAAATACACGTGCCAAAACACAAACTTATTTTCTCCAGAGACTTGACCTCAAAAATATGCCACATTAGTAGACTGCGTTGGTGATCCTTTGTAAAATAAAAATCATAAAAATATTTTTTCTCTGTGAGATATATACACTAACTTAATTTAATGCCACAGTCTAAATTACATGCAAAAATATATATTTCTCTTAGGATATAAAAACAGCATGAGAAGTGAATAAGACTGTTCTCCCTAAAGCCTTTGTGAAAATGAGGTAAGATAGATACAAATACAAACACACATTCACACTTTTCTAATAAATCTAATGCATTCAAATCGCTCCAAATCTAGAAAAGGACTGAAACATGTAAATCACCATCCCATAATGAAGAGTAAATGGAGGGTCGAGGGGCCAAGAGGACCTAAAAACAAAGAAGACTCCTCAGTAAAGGGGTCATTCATCAGGGGCTTTGGGAGCCAGGCGAGGATGACGGAGGGAGATGGAACCCAGCCATCAGCACACAGCTAGGGGCTTGGCATGTGCAGAGGGAGATCATCACAGCTGTTAGGGCTGCTATAACAAGAGAACATCAACAGAGCAGCTCATAAGCAACAGAAAATTAGTAAGCAAGGGTCTGGAGGCTGGAAGTCTAAGAACAAGATAAGGGTTTGGTGTATAGGGAAAGTCTACCTTCTGGCTCATAGACAGCACCTTCTTTCTGTGGCCTCATATGAGGAAGGGCAAAGAAGCTTCCTCAGGACTCTCTTGTAGCAGAAGTAAGCATATTCATGAGGCTCTTCTTTTATGACCTAAACATGTCCCAAAGGCCCCACCTTTTAATACTGTCACTTTGGGGGTAAGATTTCAACACATGCAATTCGGGGGACACAAGCATTCAGCATAGATACATCATTAATAAATTGGTCTAGAGAGTTTAACGCACCCAACCCTGAAAAGTTGAGTCAGGACGTTTTCTGACGGCAACCTAGTTCCACACAGATTAATTTTAAGGGGGGAAATGACAAAATTAGAGTTGTATTTTATTTTTTTTTTATTTTAAACCAAGAACATGTATTGGTACATTCTACATACAATGGTCACATTCATTACATTAATTCTGTACCTATACATGATGTATCTTGGTTCTCCCCCCTCTCCCCCCCTCCCCTCTGCACCCTCCCTCCCTATTTACAGCAGGTTCATTT
>PVJO010002304.1:13067-147109 GCA_004026905.1 Hystrix cristata
GGTTCTGTTTTTAACCCGTCGTTAGCGATTCTCATTACAGACACACCTATTTTAGACTGGAAACTAGTTTGATTGGTACCCTGGATTATGAGTCTTTGTCAGAATGAGGTATTGTGATTAACTTCATTCATTCACTCTCTAAAGACACAGTGCACTAGAGTTTGATGGCCACTGTATTATTTTGTCATTTATAGTTGAATTTATCTTCTATTTCAGAAATAACTGAACATACTGTGTTTTTATGGAAATAATGAACCACAGAAGAATTTCTTACCGTTTGCTAGTGACATCTGCCGGTCTGCTTGACAATGCATAACAATAAATATCTTTCTTGCCTTATGGAAATGACAAATTTAAATATGACTTCACTTTGAAATGCATTTGGAAGAGAATGAGATATATATCATACACATCACAAGTACAATAAAGCATAAAAGAGTTTCACCTGACTCTTTATGAAGCTTCTTGGGCTTCTTCAGTAGCAAGAGAGAAAAGTATGGAAATTACCAATGACACACATGGCAGGCAGGTGACATTTATGGAGCTGAATGTGCACTGTGCAATGGGATGGCTGAGTTTGTGTGCGGACAGAAAACAATAGCCCAGGATCCAGAAAACAAAACTGTTGTTATGGCCCCATGAGTTATGCCACAGATACTCTTAAATCTTTTTCTCCCAATCTCTTTTCTTAATTTCCAAAACCAAATTCCAATCATTGAGAGTTGAGGCTGTGTGATTGTCATTAGTGCTGTTCATCAGATATTTCAGGTTCTCTTCTCAAGTATTTGAGATGAAAAATTTCCTGTTCCCTTTAACCACTACATGACTCGCAAGTTTAAAACAACCTTGTGACTCACCTTAGGCAATAAACTACAGAGGGAGGAGGAGGAAGAGGAGAGAGAGACAGAGATTGGTGAGAGCCTGAACAGTACAAAAGATGGAGGAAGAAGGAGGAATCACCCCTTTTCCTGTCTTACTATGTGAGCTGAGACATGAGATCTCATATTTTGCTCTGAGACAGGATTTATATCTTGGGCTCCCCTGGTCCTCAAGTTGATGGACTCAGACTGAATTAAAACACCTGCTTTCCTGGGCCTACAGGTTGCAGATGGCAGATAGTGGGACTTCTCAGCCTCCATAATCTCACGAACCAATTAGATAGATAGATAGATAGATAGATAGATAGATAGATAGGTAGGTAGTTAGGAGGATGGATGGATGGTTGTGATGGACAGATGAATGGAATGAATGGATGGATGTGGAGAGACAGAGATCTCTTACTGGTTCTGTTTCCCTGGAGAAATCTAAGACACCAAGATTCACACAGAGAAAGACCATGTGAAGGCATAGCAAGAAGTCATCCATCTGCAAGCCAAGGAGAGAGGGCGCTGGAGAAACTAATCCTGTTGACACCTTGATTTTGGCCTTCCAGATCCAGAACTGAGAGAAAATAAATTTCTGTTGTTTATACCCTCAGTCTGGGGTGTGTTGTTAAGGCAGCTCTAACAAACTAATACAAAAGGAATAGTCATCACATTGCTGAGTGAAGTAAGATATTTCGTCAGAAACCAGTAAATATTTTCAGTTGCCCTAGATATCAGAGAATTGAGGTTTTCACAATTAAGAGAAAGAGAAAGAGAAAGAGAAAGGTATAAGAAATATTTCAAGAGTAGGACTTTGGCTGGTCATGAATACATCTCACTGTTTGAATAAATAGGTGAGAAGATATACTGGTCAGCGTAGTGGAAAGGTGTTACATGAAAATTACTGAAGGGATTTTAGTAAAGCAATAATTTACAAAAGACTTAAGGTATCAATTAAGGACAATGTGGTACTCAGGAATGATCAACCCTAGCAGAACTTTACTAAAGGACAAAGGGATAGAGCTGGGTGGTGAGACATTGGAGAGGTTTGGAGCCACAGAAGAAAGGCAGCCAGGCAAGAGCCAGGAGCACAGGGCAAGACAACCATCCCAAGGACTGTGGCAAGGTTGAGGGGGATTCAAAATCCCCAACTTCTATCTTCAGCCGTCCCTTCCAGTCTCCCAGTTCTGCCTCTCACTTACCAAGCCAAGGTAAATCCAGAAGGTAAGGAAGCCCAGATAATACAGTCCATAGAGAGGAAAAAAAATACAGTCCATAGAGGTCAGCTTTTGGAGCTGGTAAAATAAGGTAGGGAATGTATTTGCTGGGGCAAAGAGAGAATAAATAATACAAAAATGTACTAAATATTTAGGAAAGATGTCCTAGCAAAGAAAGAAGAAACTTTGGCTGAAGACGTGACTATTTAAGACTTCAGATAACACCAGGCCCTCAATCTTCTGTAGGCCATATATTGGAAAACTGCTTACCACTCTTGAGCTAAAGAATTTCAGCTTAACCCAGCAATATTTCCCATCCTCAATGGCCATCCCTTCTACCCAACAGGTTCTTACCATTTCGATGGGTCAGGGACAACCTGTGTCCCCTCGTTCTTGCTTGTCTGTTGTGTATCAGGTACACAGAGGAGAGGTTACTTGTCTTCATACCTTGTAGTTGTCGGAGCATAAAGAGCCACACCGCACCTACACACTGCTGTGACTGGATAGCAGCTCGGTGTTTTCTACAGCAAGGAGGCAATGGGTGCACCTGTTGTGTGGGAAGAAGAGAGCCGAACAATTTGCCACGCATCCAGATGGTGGAGGGTGGTATCAGGCTGCTGTGGTTCTCCTTACTGCTCCCCCACTCAATTGAAATGAATGGTGGCCTGTCTTGTTTTGACCAATAAAACACAAGCAGAGATGACACATGTTACTTTGGGTAGGAGTTTTAAGAATGTAATTTATTGCACTCTCCTTTTCCTTCCTTTTTGGCACAGCTGCCCTGCAACATCAAGACAGGGGGCTCCTCTGTCTGATTGGGTCGCTTAGAACTTACAATAAATAGCAGAAATGATGAATGCATGTCACAAGCAAGAAATGAACTTCCATTGTTCTAACTCACTGAGAGATTTGAGGGTTTTTTGTTTTTACCCCGATCTTAACTGATACGCGTAGACGGTGAATGAACAGCTGTAGTTCAGACCATGTGGTAGTCAGTGCTAAGGCGGAGACAATAGCTTCGGAATTCTTACTATCAATATCTTCATTGTCATTCTTTAGGGCCAGCTGTGGTAACTGTGAAACAGATGCAATTTGGTTTCCTCCATCCTCTGGCCTTCCCGTGCCTAATGAAAGACTTTCCTGTCCTGTACTTCCTCGGGACTTCAGTTGAGTAGTTGGTATAACGTGAATGGAACTGAATCATAATGGCTAATAATGTGTGTTTGTTTTTCTTTCCTCCCGTATTCAGGATGCTTCAGAGAGTCCTTCCCTTCAGCCATACTTCAGTGTTCTCATAGAGTCCAAATTCTAGCAGAGGAACAAGCCCTGATGGGAGTGGATCGGCCATTTCAGGGAGGTGGCTGGAAGCATTTTCTCTGAAGAAGTGATAGTGAAAGTAAAGCCAGAATCACAAGGAACACCCATGTGAAGACAAGGAAAAACAAAATCTAGGAAGGGAGAAAAATTTGTGCAGAGTTCTCTACTGCAGGAGTAAGCCTGGTACACTCAAGGAACAGTCCAAAGAAAAGAGGCAGATTCAAGATATTTTAAGGGGGATCTGGCACAGTAATGGTTAATTGGATGAAGGAATGAGGAAATCGGAAATTACTCTATGATTTTGTTTTCAGCAGCTGAGTGCAGACTGGTGCCATTTTACTAAGCTGGGAGAGACATCAGCTGGGGGGCTCTGATACATTTACATTTAACCATGGCCTTCAATGTCCTAACTCGGGATCATAACTGTTTGAGGAATTGCAGAGCTAGTAGAGGAAATATTTTTGAGACACTGTGGAAAATGTCTTCCGAAAAGAAAAGAAAAGAAAAGAAAAGAAAAGAAACGATACGAAACCAGGTTACCCCTCAGCAATGAAAGGAGGATCCCCTCACTGCATGCATTAATCTAACTTGGAAGCTTCAGACCTGCGCCACCTGCAGATTCACTCCTCACCTTGGCAAAATGAAGGAGAAATTCCGTGAAGCTCAATCCAAACATTGCCACACGACCCTTCTCTTCATATCTTGGGAGCATACTTTTTACATAGCATGAACATTAAACATGACTTTATTAAAGGAAATAAGGGTTAGAAATAGCATGTAACTCAATTTTCCAGTTATTTGTTTGTTTACCGTACTGGGCTTTAAACCCAAGGCCTTTGCACTGAGCTATATGACCAGCCTATTTTTTATTTTTTATTCTGAGACAAGGTCTTGCTGAGTTGCTAAGTTGCTCGGGCTGTGCTCAAATTTGCAGTGGAGGGCTGCAAGTCCTGGAGGACTGGCTCAGCCTGCCAGAGTGCTGGGATTCCAGGCATGTGCCACCATGGCTGAGTCAGTTCTCCAGTTTAACCAGACAAAGGTTTCCTTCAACTTTTTGTTGATCACAGACAGGATCCCTCTTAAATTCCTAGGTTGTTCCAGGAGGCAGGAAGAGTGGGGTCATTGTTACCTCAGCACATCTACTACTCAGATATCCCAGCTGATGACCCTACTTTCTTCTAGTCTGGTGCACAAAGGCTCCCTCTTTGCTTGGATAATTGATGTTGTGGGTGATCCCCTCCCTATCCAGGGAACTGTGGTGTCTGCCTCTTGAAGTTCAAAAGAATCATACAGGAGCTGTACATATGCACTTGGTAGGAAGGAAGGGGTGGGGTCCTTCCCTTCCTTTAGCCTTCTGGCATCTCAAATGGGTTTATGTCAAAAGCTTTCTCTCTGCAGACACTGAGGGGTTGAGAACTCAGACTCTGGTTAAAAAAAATACACTAGCTGGCAAATTTTAGCACTGTTGCTTACTGGATGAGTGAATGTGAGCATTTTCTTACCTTGCTGAGCCTCAGTTCTTCATACGAAGATCAGAGTGGTTGTGAGGATCAAATGAGAAAACTTGTAAAATGCTTACTTCGGCGACTGGTACTCCGTCAGTTCTCAATATACTTTAATTATTTCTATTATTGTCGTTATCGGTATCAGCATAATCTGATTTCTTATTGCTCAAAACACATTATACGGTTTGCAAAGTTTTTACAGTGTCAACTCAGAAACAGCGCTTTAGCACAATCTCTGGGGATGTGCATAAATGATCATCAATAAATTATAAATATCTTTATTTCTCCTGTCAATCCCAAACTGTATGCTTTTTCTTGTATAATAGAAATAAAAATTCAATCCATGATTTCTGAAGTGGTGCATTTTAGAAGTTCTAGGGTCCCCACTTGAGGTGTCCTGTGGTTCGCTTATATGAAATCTTCCCAAAGTTCAACCAAGACTGGACCTTCAGCTTTATTAGAACTAAGAGATGCCTCTTTCAGAGTTGGCACCATGCAATTGCAAATGAGCATCCTTTTGTTGCAAGTTCACTACAGAGTCGTTATTTGCAGATTACTCTTAACAAGAGTGCAGTTTTGTTCTGAACCTAAGGTTCATGAACAAGAGCTGAAATCAAAAAGGCATAAATAAGATGAACTATACATCCTGGTGCCAGCAGAGAGCAAGCCTACTTGAACAGATAGACTCTAGACATCTCAGTACTGTGATTTGGGTCCAAGCCATTATTCTCAGCAGGACAGAGAATTAAAAATTGTTGAATTTCTGCAGTGGATAAAGAGGGTAGCTTACAGATCTTTCCATTTGGGCCAAAAATAGAAATATAAAAAAGCTACCAAATGGTAAAATCCACTTGAGCAAAAATACAAAAATAGTTCCTTTGTAGTCAAGCAGTGCGTGCAATAAGGCCCACTGATGCACCCAGTCATTCGAAAAGATCCCTTCATTTTATTCATTTATCTCTTTAAAAGACAAAAAATAAAACAAGAAAAGCAGAGAAGACAAGTTATGTAATCTACACACTGGACGCCTAAGCATTTTTATTTCTTATTGCAGTTCGAATTGGAAAGGAACACTCAGTCCTAGAACACACTAATTCATCTCCTGTTTCTTTGTCTACAGCTAGAAGTAGGAGATAGTTCAGAGGCACTGCCAATCAGAAAGCACAACAAAGCTGTATTCGCTCTCATTTGTTTACTGGTAATCACAGGCCACTTCCCTGAAATCTCAGACGCACTGTTGGGTCTCAGAGGCTCTGTCCAGGCATACCTAGAGTACTTCAGGAGACAAGGGGCATCCAGCAAGCCTCTCTTTTTGTTCAATGAACCTATCACAGTTGAATAAAGTTTTTAAAATATTCTCCACGCTTGTTTGTTTCTTAATGCAGTACCAAGATGTAATCTGTATGGAAGCCAAAACGAGAGACATGCTGAATATGTGAATACTGAGGAAGTGGTTTCCTTAGCAATAACAGGCATGTGAAAGTCAAAACTTCCTTTCCTTCTCATGTGACCTTTTTTTCAAAGCAATTCAGATAGAGGACAATGGAATTGAATTCCAAGCACCCACAGTGTTCATGAATTGCTAAGCAATGATTCACCAAGTACCCAAATTACTCTAGACTGCCTGAACATTTTATTAGCAAAATTGCTTTGCATTAAAAATTTCCTTCCTCACTTTGTACATCAGTTTTCCTCATTCCTACAGGCCACTTATCCACCACTCTGAGAAATTCAGGATGCATAAAACAGACTTAAGTAGTGATTAATACAGGGTCTTGAGACTATCAGAATGTTAGACATGGAACATTCCATACAGTACTCTTAACTGTTTCCTCCTTTCAAATATATTATGTACTGGATATATAGAGAAAATTTATTTAATAGCTGAAGTTTATATACTCGGAGTAAATAATATAATTTAAATTTGGGGGAATTCTTTTAGTTACTCTCAGAAATCCTGAAATTTTCATTCTTTCCAATTACTGGTTTATCTTTGCCCACTCATTCTGTAAAGGGGTGGGCTACACATTGCTTGTTCTTCTTGGTCCTCAAAGCTTAAATGGTAGTGACTTATTTAACAATATACTAGCAAGCTGGGGACATACAGTGACGTGACCTTTTCCCATCAATTCAATTACAGTATTCTTGAGGAACATAGACAAGGTTATCCTTTGACCTTTATATTTCTATTTCCATTTAATAAATTGTGAACCACAAAATCATTAACATTACTCAATTTCTTACCATTAAAATTCTGTGGCGTGGGTCTATAGTGAATGCCAGACAGACCTAGGACCCAGGTAGTCATGGGTATGTGATCCTGGTGTTTGTAGATTATGTGGTTATCATACTGTGTAATTCTAAGTATTCATAAAGTTGTGTAAAGGAAGGGCCAAGCAGAGCGAGTGTTGCATAGTAGCTGTTCAACAAAGATCAGTTTCTCTTTTCTCTGTCTCTTCCATTAATGTCTTACAGTCCATGGACCTTGACCTGCTCCCACTTTAATGGTTCTCCTGAACTCAGGAGTGGCCCAAAACAGAGCCTTAATTTTCAAGTTGATCTTAACTATTATCTTTCTTGATATTAAATAAGGAGCAAATCCTAATAAAAGTGTATCACCAGCGAATTGACTCTACAGTGCTTGTGAGATTGCTCAACAAAGAGAATCAGAGCTGTCCACATTGTCAGGGTCATTTACATCCCCTTAGACAAGGACAGTGGAGAGAAATGTTGGCAATGTTGTCATGTGACCAGCACACCACTCTCTCTGGCAGGGAGAGGTCAAGATGGTGGGAGGTTATTTCTCAGCCTGCGCATAAGCCCCACAGTGAGTGTGCACTGTGTACCCTGAGTACCAGATCTCACTTTTAGTGCCATCACTCTTATGACCTTATGATCAGTCTTATGACCTTCCTGATGACCATCCATTTTCTAACCAAGGCTAATTTAGGAAGGTGGCACTATGTCACCCTGCCAAAGTCACTGAGCAACTATTTGTCTTTTGAAACAGAACAGCCAGGCAAAGACAGTGAGAAAATGTTTCGCCAAAATATTGAAATGACTTGCCAAAATATTTTTAATGTTTATTTCTGGTTGACTCACTTGGTCAGAGAAATGTGACTACAGGAGTTGAAAGTGACCTGGGCCAAGTCACTTTAACTCTCCAGGCATTAGAACCTTGGATTAAATCACAGCTTTTCAAACCTTGTTCCTTAGAGCTTTGGAATTCAGTTATGCTGGGAGGCGGGCAGGGAATTGATGAGAAAGATCCCTAGCAGATGGAATTCTGGCATCTGCTATGAGAGAAGTTTTGCTTTTATCTGTTTGTCTACACTAATTTAATTTGTTTAAAGTGTGCTTTGGCAGAAATGCAAAAAAAAAAAAGTTAAACATATAGGTTAGGTGTTTTTCTACCGTCTGTTGAGCCATGACAGATTTATAGGTTGTAATTCATATAAGAAGCATTGAGCAAATAAAGAAATACAATAAAAGCATGAACCATAAATTCTATTTCATTACAAAAAACTCGAATCTTAGCCAGAATCTTTCAAATGTCCATTTTTGGTTCTCCTTCTGATGAGGAGGGGAAACGTCCCTAAAACCAGAAATGCATTTTGGGTCATCTCACATTCACTTATACTGCTAATCCCTGTTGACCTTTTAAAATTGTCATGGCCACTGCTGGGTGTTCAAAGCGAAGGTCTTAAAAGTATACACACTTTGTTCACATCATCAGGCCAAATTAGAAAGAATGAGCCCCACCAAGGGACAGAGGCGATCTTCTTTCTAGCCATGAAGCATCCTGTCAGTAACTCCTAGAGTCACTCTTTCTGTACAGCATATTTTTTTTAAAAAAGGTGAATTGTATACCTGTTCCCCATTCTCCAGCGTCTTCAGCAAAGGCTGAAAGTAAAGCAGCCAATCTTTCTGGCATGGTTTTACCCCTATTTAAAAGGCTTTTGTTGAACTGTTCAAATTGGGATGCTTTGATTGTTAGCATGTTCAGCAGGCTGTGATTACAGTAATTACAGACCTGTGAAGGTCAAATTGACAAAACTGAATATAAACTGGAACTGAATATAACTAGGACAACCCACTGCACTAGTTCTTTCTGCACCTTTTGGACCTTTTTCCTCCTGTTGTTATTGTAAGAGTTGCCAAGTGGCAAATCTGTAATAGAAAATAAAAATGAAAGTCATCGATTTCACAATTTGGCTTTCACTACTTAGAATCACTATTCAAGGAACCGAAGTGAATGCTACATTGTACTTTCTGGGCTCAGTGTGTTTTTGGCTTGATTACCTTTTTCCCTAGTAATGTTCTTGAGCTTGTGAGATGTATCTAGGTATTTTTTTTAAATCATTTCATAAGTCTTTAACGTTTGGGAGGTTTTTTCCTCCTTATTTTTCTCTTTGCAAGAGTGTAATACTGAATTCAAAATGGACAGAATTCTTTGTTTGCTCATGTGATGTTTCGTGGAATGTTTAGCAGAAAGTTTTCATAAAAGGAGACTCCTACAAAGTTATATGAAAATAAAATAGAATGGTCTTCCTATAATTACCTGGCCAAAGACCAGAATAAAATTACTTCTCAGGTATACTAATACAAACTAGCCTTTCTTTTCCTTCCTTTGTCCTTAATAATAGCTTCAAGCAATAGTTTAAGTAATAATTAAGTAAAAATAGAGTCTATTGTCACGTATACCATGTGGAGGAAAGGAGAAAAGTAGAAAATAAATAAACAGATATCTTTTCAACACAACACATTATACTATTTATTAAGTGCCAAGAAAAAGATAAGGGTCAGGAAATAAGCTGTGTTTAAATGAAGCCAAAATAGCAGAGGCAGATGGAAATTAATCAATTCACAAAATCCAGATGCTTCGTCTATTGAGACCCAACCATCTGAATTTTTGGCTGCCTGAAATTTTCATGTTTCATCCAGATGTTTGCTTTCAGGTAGACATCGCTGCAATTTCATATGTGGGATTTCATGATAATTTATCATAGTCTTCAACATTTTAAGTGTTCTCTGGCTTATGACAGGAACAAGAAGAAGGCAGTACAAGTTCTTTTTCATGTTTTAGTAGAAATGGTATTGTTAAAGGATAATTTTTTAAGGATAAAGTAAAGGCTCTCATATCCTCTTTAAGGATAAAATAAGATCAAATGACCATGTGTTGTAGATTTTATTTAACTTGTCAAGTAATGAGGAAAATAATAAAATATTTCAACTGGTTTAAAGTAGAATATCAAGAAATACACATACACATGCACACACACGCACACAAAGGAACTGTGAAGTGAAACTATAAAGAGATACAAAGTGGGTGATAATAGTCAAATATAGTCATATTAAGTAATATATATTTTATCATATATTTGATTAAATATAGTCATAATAGTCAAATATATTTTAGCAAATTTGTATTTCTATGAGCAGGAGTTGTTTGTATTACTATCAGTTTTCTGCCACTTTCAGTGTTGTAGAATAGCTTGAAGACTATGAAAGGCACAGATAATTCAGAGAAGTGCACAAGACAAAACATTTAATCATCTTTTTTATTCTCTTTCAAAATCTTTCTTTATGAAGACTTTCTTTACTAAACCAAAATTGTATCTCTGTATATATATTTATGTATTATATATGTATATAATAACCTCATAGTACTTGCACTTAATATCACATAATTTACTACTAGCTTGAACACTCGATTATATTTTTTTTTGTCAATTATATTATTGATTTGTGCACCAATCTTGCCTCACACACTATGTTGCAACTTCTTGTTTCTGCTACCTTGGTGAAGGAGGGATTCCAACATAGGGCTACAGAGACAGTTAAACACACAACACTTGACATTGGCCAGGTGCAAGCAAGAGCCGTGCATCCACAGCCTGGGGGAGGAGGACACCACAACAGGCAGGAGTGGTGAGCGACCAGGCCTAGGAGGCAGGCTTTGTACTATCAAGAGGACGAGGGGTCCCTGATGACTTCAAGAGGATATATGTGGCTTGTTTGATTTTCCCACAGTCTGACTGGGAACTGAAACCTGCCAATGGGGGGATACATGGGAACCACACTTGGGGTTCTCTTTAGAAGGAGACTTTCTAACTAGGCAGAACCTTATCCTCAGGAATGCAGTAGGGAGGGAAACTTAGAGTTTGACCCTTTGACGGCCTCCTGTAATCACTGATATCAAGGTAGTACATGACACTGATTATTAATCTTGGGCTTGATACTACATCTCTTGAGAGTAGCAGCCAAATTTATCTGTTGAATAAATAATTTGTTGACTTCCTCCTGTGTGTCAGGTAATGTCTGAGACTCTAGGAAAGTAGTAATGGAAAAATATTTATATAAAGACCTTTGCCTTATTTCTAGGGAAATTCAATAAACAAGAAAGTAAAATACATAGCATATCATAAGGGCAATACAAAATGTTTAGGCAGGTGATGGAGAATGGAGTACAGTTGGGGGAGGGACATTGTTTTAAAATGGTAAATATCATACCAGGAGGCCTCCCAAAGAGATTGTATTTGAGATAATAACTTAAGGAATAAGCCATGAGTACATATTTTTTAAAAGAACCCAAATATGATGAGATCAGCAAGTGTCATAGCATAAGAATGTCCTCATGTTCAAGGCAAACAAGGGTTTCAGTATGGCTAGAATGTCATCAGCTAGAGAAAAAGCAGGAGAAAGGTTCCCACTGAGAAACAAGAATTGGAACATGAATAGTGTAGAGGCTTTGGGCCTTTGATTTTTTACTAGAAGAGATGAGAACCTATTGACAGGATTTGGACATCACTGGACTAATTTTTCTCTTTCATCTCTCAAAGAACGTAGTAAACTACTAGGCATAAAAGGGCTACTCAATGTACTGTGGTTGGCTTACAATAAGGAGAGCAATTCCTTACTCCACTGCCTTTCATAATTTTGTGTCATAATCATAATTACACATAGATGCGTTCTGTATAAGTCACCTTTTCTGTCATGGGAACAAAATATCTAACACTCGCAATTTAAAGGAAGGGAAGTCTATGTGGTTCACAGATTCAGAAGGATCAGTCCATGGTCAACTAGCTCCAAGGTAGAATGGCATTGGCAGAAGGTACTAGTGGAGGAAAGCTGATCAACCCAAGTCAGTCAGAAGCAGAGAATAGGAGAAGAGCACTGTGGAGAGAGATACTCTTCCAGGTCAGGCCCCAGGAATCCACCTCCAAGAAGCCCCACCTCCTAAAAGTACACTCAGTTGTGAATATCAGTGGAATCTAGTGATTAGTATAGCACCTCCACAATCCAGGCACCTCTCTAGGAGTCTCCTAAACCAGTCAAACTGACAAGTGAGTTTAACCATCACATCTTCCTAACCCAAAAATATGTTCACTGTAGAGAAATGGGCATTTTAAAAATATAGCATATGGATAGTTGTTTGTTTGCTGATCAGGCCTGAGTCACTCTGACACAGAAAACATGGTGGAGCAGGAAAAACTGTCCAGGATATAGTCTAGGGCAGTGGTGGCAAACCTCTGGCATGTGTGCCACCGCAGGCTGTTTGTTATTATTGAAATCTCTAAAAGATTCACCATCACTGGTCCAGGGCAAGAGAAACGAGAACACTTACATCCCACAGCAATACAGTCTGTCTCCACCTATACAAATTCTAGAATTAGAATTTGTTTCAGCGTTCTACCATACTTCAATTATAAAGTTCAATCTGTTTCAACTAGTTTTTCTTCTTCATACATTTTGTTTACATTGTGGAAATATATTTCAAGCTGTATAGCCTTTTCAAAGGTAGACTGGGATGGACCCAAAATGTTTTCCTTCTATGCATAAGTTCACTTTATAAAGACACGTTATAAATTCTGATATTAGAAACTATTGACTATAGCTCTCACAGTTTGACAGACGGGACTCATAATGTAGTTCAGTCATGCCCTTCCTGAGTAAATATGGATCTATTGCTGATATAATTAACCAATCTTCATTTTCCCCCACAGGTTTGGTTACAGGTTTGATGCTTTCACCATTAGCATTTAGAGAGAGCAGTATATATAATACAATCAGGGGTTGGGGTTGGGAAGAGGAAATGGCAGGAATCACTTCATCTCCTGCAGGAATGTGTCATTCTAAATCTTGAAGATGATTCTCTTGGCTTTAACATAGCATCTCCGAGTCTTTTAGGATTTTGCAAATACTAATGGAAGAATCCCAGTAATAGGTCGAGAAGGGAAAATTGTCTGACACAGTTAGGAGAAGGATTATGTGCATATTTTGCCCCCACACTTCATCTAAGCACACCTGAAAATTTACCCCCAGTGTCCCTAACTTTACCTGCCTAGAAAACACCACATATTATCAGGACTCAGTGCAAACATGTCCTACTTGATGAAGAAATTTCCTCTACCCTTACGCTCCTCTTGTCCACAATTCATAAGGCATTCATTGTACTCTATATACATTTTATGACTGACACTTGGTACTCAAAAGTCTGTTTCTCCTTGAGACTGCAAGCACTCAAGGGCCCCAACTGCACTTTAATCGTGTCTTTATCATGAACACCTGGCACCATGCCTGGCACATGCAGGATTTATAGAACTATTTGGTTGGCCCAGTCTTGTCACATTCACTACATACAACATGATTCTATGTGAGAAGGAAGCCTAGTCCAGCTTATAATTTGAGAAATGTCTTTCTTCTTTCTTAGAGACAGCATCATTGCATAAGAGAACCACCATGAATGGCAGCAAAGTTTGGTTTAAAGAGAAATGGGATCGCCAGTCCTAGGTAATTCTGTTTCACCATTGTATTACACGTTATTTATTTAACAGAGATGTTCTCATCTTATTTCTAGCAGCATTACTATCTTACGTGTAAGGAGTGGTGGTCTTGAAGCTGGATCCTAAGTTTCCCTAACTTTCAGAGGCTCTAAGGGTTGAACTGAGACCTGTCGTTAGTGCAGAGGCCTACTTTGTGTGCAAGAGAGACCACTCCAGTGAACCCTTTTAAGTCACACATGGAATGAATTTACTTAACAACAGTTCTTGGGGAAAACTTTGACAGGTAAAACATCTGAATGCCCATACTTCTGAATGGGATGCATGCATACTATATTTTGAGTTTTTACAAAGTAATGGTCAGCTTCTTGGAGAGTGGCATGACACTACTAGGAACATTATACCATTCAAGAATGTTTTTTGCTTTCTCTTGTAGGCCCAAATATAAGTGGTTAGGAGTCCATGTTCCAAGAAGAAAGGACCTGAGAAAGGAGCTGTAGACCAGGGGTCAATACCACATTGTGGCAGTTGTCAGGGGCAAGAAGGGAGAAACTACATAGGTCCTTTGAATGACAGTATAGACACTGACCATGAAAATGTAAGGTGTTTTCCCAGTCAGCATTATAAATCCCCTCGCATATCTTACAAGTCTCCACTTAGTTTGTGAAACACAATTGCTTTGTGTTGAGGGAATTAGAGAGCTAGTGGCAGCAAGTGTGGAAAAGAGGATGAGAGTTTAGGGTATGGACTTCAAGCCTGGGAGGTGCTGGAAGGATGGAACAAGTGGAAGCCAGAAAGGCTTTTTGCAGTGTTTGGACACTCACTGGAGATGCTAAAAAAAGCTGGAAACAGCCTTGGACTTCCTATCCTCAGGCAGGCCAGGAACTCAGCTGGCTGTTATTTGAATATCAAAAGAAAGGAGAAAAAAAATTAAAAAAGAAAGGAGGAGCCTCAAAACCTGAAAGAGGTAGAGGCACTTGGGTGACAGGAGATGACTTTTTCAAGAGTTTAAGGTAAGATTAAAAGAGATACACATTACACATGTCTCTCCTAAGAAGTAAAAGGTTTTGAATGAGTGTTCTATGGGTACCTTTATGTCTCTGTTCCTTAGATCTAAAAAAAAAAAAAAAAAGTCAAACATCCAGTCATGAAAGAAAGAGGGAGACAGGGAAACAGAAGCAGGAAGACGAGGAGAAACACAGGGAGGAACAGGACAGTCACCACTCTCAGTGCCTTGATTAAGGACAGAGGAGACAGTCACTGTAGGGAGCAGGTAGTCTGGCGCTGGATAACCCACCAATTGGAAGGCACAGGCAGGGCAGTGAGCAGATCCCCCAGTGAGGCCACAAGAGCTGGGTGGGACACCAGCCATCCCCAGTCCTCCCTCGTGGTGGCCCAGGTGCCCTGGCACTAATCCAAGGGACTGCCTAGTGGTGAAAAGCAAGAGCCCGGAGCAGAGGGTCTTCTGAGGGTGGAAGTGTTTGTGGCTGGTAAGGGATTTCCCTATTTCAAGCTGTTTCCTTTCGCTGTGCCCTCCTTCCTCCCCCTCTCTGCCTGGCAAGTTGGAGCTATTTTTCTCTCCTCCTACTCTTTCACTGCGCTCCACAGTGCGCACTCAGCTCTTTGGAATTCTGTGGGTGATAGGGGTTTTCTCCTCCATTTCATGTGCTCAGTGATGTGGAAAGAAAAGTATGAACCCTGACACTTTCTTTTTGCGAACATTTTGATGAAAGGACAAGTGATAGTCACAAATCTTAAAACAGGTGGCCCAGAGATGCGGAAGATACCTTGTTACCAGCAGCAGTTCCTTTATCATCCCAAAATGCTGGCATGTGTCCAACAGCCCAATTTGGAGAGAATCCTATTTTATTCAAGCCTCAGATGAGATGTGCTATGAATGGCTTGTTGGCTAAATACCCATTCTCACCCTCTGCTAAGCCCTAGGTCTGTCTCTCTTGCACCCTAGTCATCTTTGTTATTTTTCCTGTTTCTTTAAATTCCTTTGAAGTTGTGGATTATTTTTTCTGTCTTTGAAAATTCCTTCTGGCTCATGGATTTCAGAAGTGCAAGAGCTTTAAACTTTTCCCTCCTCTTTTGAGTTAATATTGTAGTCCACATTTTTTTCTTTCCATTTTTGGGGACCGACTACTGCGTTGTTTTATATTACATTTTCATTCCAGAACTGTTTGAAAATGGAACTCATGCCACGCACGTGAATATTTTGCCTCCTCCTAGCTGATTTAATCAGCATGGATACCATTATTCATGCAATTGCATGAATAATTTATTTCACTGTTGTAAAAGTTTAATAAAAGTTTTCTTTTCTTTATCAAATTCCATGTTACTCTTTGTTCATTTTATATCAGCAACATAATCAGAATATAAAGCACCTCATATCCAAAAGCAATGAATGATGTGGATTTCATTAAGACTCTTGTGGGGATTTTTAGTGCCATTTTACTTATGATTAAATACTATTTTATACATGGAGAAAATATGATTCCGTATAGATCGAAGCATGACCAGCACAAGCCAATCTGTGCCATTTATGGATTATTTGGAAATATATTATTATAACGGAAAGGCCCAGCCCTGTTTGGACTATGAAACAGAACTTATGGTTTTTGTCTGTGTATGTGAATGTGGATGTGTCACTTTAATCTACTGGGTAAGGTTATATTAGAGACATTTCTAATCTAGGATAATTATATCTTATAAAAGTAGAGTCACTAGTAACAAATATTATTTGTTCACAGTTTATTTTTCTATTAAGGCCCCAAATTTCTGTTAAAGCCACTTTTAATCAGTAAAATTACTCTTTAGATTAATAATACCCTATTAACATTTACATGTATTACTTTAATGCTACAGTGGCAAATTTCATCAATAAGAGCCAGCAACAATACTTACATCTACACTTCAATAAAGTCACGTTATAATCACATGGTGGATGCTAAAATTGCAAGCATGAATTCTTTTCATGAAATTAAGTGCTAAGCTCTTGAGAGTTAGAAATTCATTCAAGATGGGCATGCAAAATCTGAGAAGACATTAATCAGCTAAAGTATGAGGCACATGTGATATGACTACAGAATGAAAAGGGTTGGTCACAGTCAGTCCAGGAATGATCTCTGGATGACACAGGTTCACAACTCGTGTCTTGAGCATTGGAGCCATTGTGCTTAAAAATCAGAACCTGGGGGATTTTAGAGCGGTAACATGACAACACGATATACAATGTAACCTCACCCAGGGGACCTAGAACACCTTACGTATCTCCTCAGCAAAATTGAGCGATATTCATTCTATGTGGGTTAATTCATGATTATAAGTACTTTTGTTTTGGTTCCGATCAGGTTTTGGTGTCAAATGAGTTCAGATCACATCAAATTTTGCTGGCAACTAGCTACTTTTGCTGTTTCAGATTATAGATTTGTACCTATACATCAACAAACATTTAGGAGTTCCTGCATGATCCAGGGGCTGTGCCAGTGCTGTGCCCACAAACAAACACATGGTAAGCCCCAAGGAGTATGTGCAGTCTAGTTGATGAGACAATTAAGCAAACCAGTATTTACCTAGCTTTGCCCAGAACAAAACCAAACAAACAAACAAAAGCAAGACATCCAGATGAGACTGAAAAATTGGGAAAAGTTCCTAGGTAAGTTGCCATCTCTAATTTTAGAAGAACTATTTTTCATGAATGAGTATATAGAAATATAGTCACTTGGTAAAGAATGGTACAACTGCTGACTCCAGGAGTCAAGCCATAAACACGACATAAACCTGGAAGTACAGGGGCTGGGGATTTAGCTCAGTGGTTAGAGTGCTTGCCTTGCAAGCACGGGGACCTGAGTTCGATCCTAAAAGCAAAAACAAACAAACAAACAAACAAAACCTCAAAGTGCAAAGTAAAACCTGAGAGATGATTTCAAAATTTAGGTGGGTTACAGAAAAAGGGGGGATTATTTTTGGCTCGTGTTACACATATATTGTTACTTGTGCTTTCTTTTCTCTAAAATAGACTGAAGGTGCCACCCTTGCTGAGTACCTTGCTACTCTTACAATACAATACAAGGAAGAGGATGGCAGAAGCATGGGATAGCTCTCACTGCTACTGCCCAGAACCGGCATGTATCATCAATCCTCATTCTCATTGGCCAAAGTAAGTCACAAGATAGAATTTGATTTCAAGAAGCATAATCTTCCCAGTGGATGGCCTGTGATGGTGTCCAAGGAAAAGGAGCAAACTCTGACACGAATACTACTTCATTCCACAGTGTACATCCTCTATTGATCAGGCCCACTGGCTCCCCTGAGTTAGGAGTGCAGTGTTTCCATATCGAACAAGTGGTAACTCAACTCCCTTGGCTCTTGAGAAGCCTGCTCTTATCCAGTGAGAAATGTTTCACATAAAGCAAATGAGAGCTGATCATGATAGCGATTGGTGAATAAACCAAAGAGTACTAGAAGTAGGAGCTTAAGAAGACACGTTGTAAACAAAAACTAATTGGACCCTTGGCAATAGGAAGACAGTTCTCTCACAATTGAATAACAGGTTAACAACAACAACAACAACAACAACAAATAAATAAAAATATCACTCCACCATTTCTGGAATCATATTTTAAATTATTTCAATAATTTAACTAAAAAGTAAAATACTTCTGCATACAACTATTTCGAAGTTTTCCTTAAGAAATAAAACACCCTGTTTCATTGAATAAATGCACTGTGATCATTTAGAAAAATTAAAGCTGGGAAATTTATATGCCTATCTGATAACCTAGAAACATTTGCTCTAATCCTGTGTCCACTGGAGAAGGAGCACAAAATAAAATGCGAGGAAATGACTGAGTATTAAGTATCTATTCACGAGACCAACACATGATAAATCAAAGTAAAGGCATTTTGTCTTTGGATTATTCAATGACTTTTCCTGCAATTGTAGAATTATAGAACATTTTAGAGGAGCCAGAAAAGAGGCAGAAGATGATTACTGAAATAAATATATAAAATATTATATATATGTTTATAGTAAATTAAACAGGTAAATCAGGTTATAGAAGAAGATTATCTTCATGAAGATAGAAATCTTTCAGATGCAATTTTTTAAAAATTTTACTTTATTACAGAAGCAAAGTTCCAAGTTCCAATCCCTCTTATAAAACATCTGAGACCTATGGAGAACTAAGAGATGTAATAAAAGCTATACCTACTTCAGATTCACTGCAGCTCCAGATCAGACTGCTTCACCTCCATCACTTGCAGCCTGCCACAGGCATGGGCATTGTTTTTTCTTGGGCAGATGGTATTTACCTTCCTTTGACACACAATTTCTGGCATTAAATAAAAAATTGTGTAGTATAAAAACAAGCAGGGTAATGTGACCTATAATCAACACAAGTGAATAGTCAATAGAAGTACATACAAATGTGACCAAAGTGTTAGAATGAGCAAATAAAATATCTACTATACACACCTTAAGTATATATGGATTTTAAAAATTTATAGAAAAAGTGGTCAACATCTAGGAACAGCTGAGAAGTTTCATTTCAAAGAGAGTACCAGAAACAGCACAACAAAGGGAAATTCTAGGATTAGAAGCACAGTAGCATAAAATGAGGAATCATTTATTTTCTTATACAGAACCCTAGAAAAGGTGAATGGATCAGTGAATTCAGAGACTGACTGAAATCATCCAAACTAAAATTTAAAAGGAAAAATTTAAATTTTAAATTTTAAAATGTAACTGAGAAAAGCATCTAAAATCTGTGAAACAGTATCAAATGGTCAAAGATACATGTGCTAGATTCTGAGAAGTAGAAGAGAAGAAAAATAGAGTCGAAGACACATTTGAAAAGACATTGACCAAGAAGTGTTCAAAGTCAGTTACATATACCAACCTAGAGATCCAATTCAAAAAAGTGTAGTGAATAAGAAAGATAATACAAAATGATGCCTCTGAAAACCAAAAATAAAAAGAAAATCTTAAAAGCAACTACAGACACACACACACACACACACACACACACACACACACACACCCCTACACTTTCAGGGGAAAAAAAAAAGAATTAAGGCAGATTTCTCACTCTAAGCAATAGAAACCAACTCACAATGATATGGCATCTTTAAACTGCTGAAAGAAAAAAGAAAATTGTCAATTTAAAATTCTACAATTCATGAACTGATTCTACAATTCATTTTACCCTTAGTTCTAAAACTAAGGGTGAAATAAAGATATCTTCAAACAAATAAAACTTGAATTTAGTGCTCACATCCATGTACTTACAGAAATATGGAAGCCTGTAGAAACACGAAAAGAAATTCTTTGGGGTGATCAGTGAAATATCCAGTTGAAATTATATTACACAGCTGAGGGATATGGTTGATGATCAGGGATGCCATTTTCAGATGGTCTCTGCAAAGTATATGTTGCAAACCAAGACACCTGTTTCAAAAGAAGACTAGTATAGTGATGAAGAGGTCATAACTTTTCTCCAGGTTTTCTGCTATGATTTTTCTACTAGACCTTACCACAAGCTCCATATCTCATCCTGATCTGCCACCAACAACTGAAATGTCATTGGATCAACTGTAGGAGTTAAACAGTAGAACAGCTTGAAATAAAGCTTGGACTAGATGAAGACCTTTTTCATTGCCCTGGAAAGTATTTCTTGTAAAGACATCTAAAAATGTACCAAAAGACATCTCAAAAGTTATAAGTAATGGAAGCAAATAAAATATGTATGATAAGTTCTAGCACACTGAAATAATATATTAATTTGCTTAAGAAATATCCTGTTCTGGTACCTCATTGCTGCCTGCCAACCACTCCAAAACTTAGTTCTAAGCAGCAATAGTCATTTATTTTGCTCACAAATCCTCAGTTTGGGAAAGTTCATCTGTGTGGCACACAGTATCGACTACAGTAGTAGTTTAGGGCTACATGATGCATTTCCAAGATAGTAAAGTCACACAGCCAGCACACTGGTGATCCATGCTGTCTGAAGATATAGCTGAGGCAGTTAGTTGGGTCCTCAGTTTCTGTCACACAGACCTCTCTACTAGGCTGCCTGGGCTTCCTCCCAGCAGGACACCTCACTTGTAAGAACAAAGATCCCTGCAATACAGAACATAAAAGCTACCAATGTGAAATGTGGCCCAAGAAACTGTGACAGCACCATTTCTACTGGGTTCTATTGCTCAGAAGTCATCAAACCCACCCCAGTCAAAGTACAGTGAGTAGACCCCAGCTTTTCATGGAAGAAGCATCAAAGAAATCTGTGCCCATCTTTAATGCCCCAAACATCCTTTTATATTTGCACAGCATTAGACAATTTGCAGAACACTTTCTTATACAGTTCTCATTTCATCTTCAAAACTACCATTTACATAAGAAAAGTAGAAATATTTCCCCCGTTTACCTAAGAAACTGAGGTTCATACACAGTACATGACTATCCCAACTTACTGTCTGAAGACAGAATCTGACCCTACATTTTCCAATAGCAAATCTACATTCATCATTATCTTCATTATAATGTGCGAAAGATTATTTCAGCCTCAGTGTGTACTATAAACCCCCAATCCCTATTTATTATTTTATGGATAAAGGGCTTGTCATTCAATCCCAGAATTATGTCTCTTCAAAATTTGATAAGAACATTTCAACTTCCAACCTGGAGGATCTGAAGACAGTCTTGGTGCACAGGATGCTGACTTGTTTAAAGGTGAAGGTGTGGCCAGCCAATTACAGATACACTTAATCTTCCTTGTTTTCAAAATGCATCTCAAGTATCTCCTCTGATGCTAATCTCCTATAATTACACCAAATTGGTATTACGTGTCCTTTCTCTGATCGGTTCCTTATATCATTTATTGCTCTACGACTTACCATTTCTTGTACATTTCATCTCCAAAATTTAAGATCCTAGAGGGCAGGGTGTGTGAGACAGTGACTCAACTTTTGTTTTCTCTGCCAGCAGGGCAGTTTTACACAGCAAATGCTTACGAAGTATCTGAAAAAGAAATAGACAAACAATTTCAGCACAGTGTAATGCAAATTGTTCACATAGTATCGAAAGCCCTTCCTGTTATTAGCTGTAGAATAGTTCTCCTTAAGATTTACTAGGCAAACTGTTCTTGGTTGCCTAGAATTTAGCAAATCAAAGACCATACTCATCACAATGATAACTTTCAAAATATGCAACACTTCATTCAAATCTCATTTCAGTTTTTAAGACTAAAGTTAATAATAAGTGGCCACTGAATAGAAATCACCAAAATAAAACCTAAGTAGATAAAATATGTTTTTATTTTGCTTTAATAGAAAATAAAACTGGACTCCCATTATTTCAATATAGTTTGTTTTCAGTTTTAAAAATGCATGAATTGATCAGGTGGAAATAATATGAGACAAAATTTTCTGAATTTTTTGACATACACTATTAGAGTTTTAGAAAATTATGTATCTTTAAATTAAAATTTTTTTTAATTTTGCAGGAAAAATGGGTGCAGGTTGGGAATGTTCTACCCAGCATTACACTAGGTGAGACAACATGAGGTCCACAAGGAGTAAATCAGGAGATGTTAGTGGTGCGAGTCAGCTTTCTCTCATCTGACAGTCTGCTACAGTAAGTCTAGTCCAGCTGTGATCTGGGGACTCATCTTCCTTTCACTTTGTGCTTCTTCACCTCTTAGGATTCATCCAGAATCATGAATAGAACAAAGATCTTAAAAGAAAATAAAATCCAATCTCAAAAAACCAAATGATTACATATCTCCCTAGCTACTAATAAATAACCGGAAGAGCTTTAAATTTTTTTTAATGGATTAAATGAAAAACTACCAGCGAATACTGCAGGTAGCATAGATCAGAGCTGGTTTACTCTTTTATCCATATGCTTGTCTCTAGTTCTTTGCCCTGACAAATATTTACAGCTCTACAAAGCAACTGATTTTTTTCTTATGTCATTTCCAAATGCAAGACAAAGATTCTCTGTTGAAATAAATTTATATCATATTCTATGAAGACAATTCTTTTCTGTCGAATGAAATATTTAATTTACTTGAATAATTTAAATATTACAATTTCCAAAATGTAATGTATTATTAGAAAATACATTTTGAATCCTCTTGGTCTTATAATGTCTCCATCACAATCTTTTGAGTAACTCCATTCAGACTCAATGTTTATGATTTCAATTATACAGTAAGCAGATATGTTTTTATCATCACACAAATACATCTAATGGAAAGTTTTAGTCAAGATAGTGTCATAAGATTATGCTGTGATATTCCCAAGACACGTGCAAATATTGTGTTTAATTTTTTTAAGGAAAGCTAAAAAATTAGACCTAGATTTAAAAACATGATCATCAATCCTATGATTGGAAGACAGGAGAAATACAAGATGAACAGGAATAAGCCACAGACCTGGTAGGTTCTTGAAGTGCTACTCTGTCATAAAGAAAGATAAGCTTGAGTCATTTGTAGGAATATGGATGCACCTTGAAACCATAGTGTTAAGTGTGACAAATCAGACACACCAGCTTAAACATCACACGGTTTCTCTTATATGAGAGACCCAAATTATAAGTGAAGAATCAAATAAAAGAGAAGAAGCAGGGAGGTAGATCTTTCTTAAAGAAAGTGGGGATCGAGAGATGGAGAAAGTGGGGAAGAAGTAGAGGGAAAGAGGATGAATAAAGAAATTAAGATGTGTTATGTACATGTGCTAACTTCACACGAGGAATGTAAACGTTATGTCCTGCAAACGTGTACTAATAAAAAGTAAATTAATTAAAAAATAAAGAATCGGATGACACCGAAATGGCAGGTGCTCCCGGGTGGTACCAGGGGTCTGAGTCAAGTACAGATTGTAGCTGGTGACTGTGATGATCTGCCCTTCTCTCAGAGGAAAAGGGGCTCTGAAACATGCCACTGATCACCACGGGGGGGCTCGGGTCACAACAAGCTGTGAGACTAGAGAGGCTGACAGTAGAAAGACCTTATGCCCAGATACACTCCTCCCCTGTAACATAACAACATCCACGAGTGTCCACAGTCACTGAGAAAGAGGCTTCACCCATGGAGGCTGCCACCCCACGTCCATCTGTTGTACTGCGGTATTGGGCTAGATGGGAAAGAAGACACCTGGAGGGAGAGAAAGAGAATGTATTTCACAGACAAAAACATTTCAACCAACATAACCCTCTGAGTCAAAGTTCCAAAATACACGAGGAAATGTCATTCTAAGAAAGACAATTCCTCAGGGGAAGTTAATATTGTAGAACTGTTGGACAAATTTCTTTAGATCAAAGTCTGAAAGTGAAATCCTATTATTTGTGTAAAGCAGGGGAGTGCAAACTATTGTTTTTGTTAAGTGCCAAGTCATAGCTATTTTTTGGCTCTGCCACTGGGGATACAGTGTCCTTTGCAACTAGTCAACTGCACTGTGATAGCCAGAAAGGTGCCACACACAGTACGGAATTGAATGGACTGGCTATGGGTCAATAAAACTGTACTTAGAGAAACCAGCAGTGAGTCAGATATGGGCCACAAGCCATAGTTTGCAGGATCCTGAGATAAAGAAACGTGAAATTATGAAACAAAATCAGACAGAAATATAGTAGGAACTAGAGATATGAAAGAAGAAAAAGCAATTCCAAATCTTGAAATAAACATACAAGCATTAATATAAAAACACAATAAGAGAATTTTGAAAAAGTCAAGTGTGGTAGTACACCCCTGTAATCCCAGCACTCTGCGAGGCTGAGGCAGGAGGATCACAAGTTTGAGCCCAGCCCAGGCAACTTAGCAATTTAGTGAGACCCTGTCTGAAAATAAAAAATAAAAAATAAAAAGAGATGGTAGCTTAGTATGAAAGTCCTCAGTTCACTGCCCAGTATCACATACAAACTACACACACACACACACACACACACACACACACACACACACACAAGGAAGGAAGAAACAAAAGAGAAAGAATTTTTTTTTTTTTTTTTAGAAAGAGGGCTAAAGATAAACCCTATGAAGCTTTCTGTTGAATTTGGGTAAAAGATAAAAAGATTATGTACATTTAGACTTTATTAGAAAGGTAAGTATAGTTCACTAAGATCTTTAAAGCAAAGAATAATTATTAAAAGAATATGTTTTCTAGTTTCTAATCCAGCAGAGCAGGACAAAGGTATGGAGTCAAATCACTACACCAGCTTGCCCGTTCAAATTCCCATGGGACCAAGTAACTTCTTGGTCAACAGAGCTGGAAGTGGCCTCTGTCACTTCTAGACGGAAACTGATGGGTATTTGGCACATTCTCTCTTTTTTCCTCTCTTATAGAAGTCTGGATTAAAATTGCACTTTCATCAGTTTGGTTTTCTGAGTCATTAAATAAGTTAATCTCCAAGGGCCATGCAAAATGTGTGAGAAATAACTTTGATCTGAAGTCACAGAAAGTTTAGGTTTTGTTATTCCAGTATCCCAAGCTTTCCTGGGCTATTAGGTTTTAGGCTGTCAATTTGAAAACATGAAAAGAAAAACCTGAAGATAAATAAAAAGTCTTGCAAACAGAACACAGTACAATGATAAGGCTAAGCATTATCATAAATCATTATAAAGTAGATTAAGCTCATCCATAAAAAACTGGTCCGAGTGGATTGAAAGTTACCAAATGCTTCTTATAAACACACATAAAAGTGATACATGCACTGTGCACTCGTTCAGGTTCCCCAGGACACAGACACTAAGATAGGATTAGATGTGGAGGGAATTTATTGGAGGAAGCATTTGTGAGGCCGAGGAGAGGCAGGCAGCTCGCAGACTCCCATGCAGCTCTAACCTCTAAGAAGGGGGAGGAGGAAGGAAGGACTGAGGAGGACAAGTCATGGACTCCAGTGCAATTCCAAGACAGTTTCTGACACTCCGATCAGGAGTTCTTAAGTCCAGGTCTTCTGGCCAGGGAGTCCCACATGTTATAGAAGTAAGCTCTCGAGAGTTCTCCAAATGGGCATGGCCAGTAGTTGCCAGGATGTAGCTGGTGGGAAGGGTGGCCTCAGCGCAGCATGGAGGCAGACCCTGTGCTGAGGCAGGAGCAGGAGGTCTGAGGCACATGTTTTCTCAGGGACTGCAAGCAGAGAGTTATAAATGAACAGATGGAAAATTTCTATCAGGAAAAACCTAAATAAAAGAAAGTAATGTGAAAACATTGATGTAAGACAAAGTAGTTACAAGCAAAAAGCATATCAAGGAATAAAGAGAGTACGTAATGTGGGAACCTGTCTTGGCTTTGGCACTGTGTCGATTTAGCTAAACCAGAACAAGGCTTCCCAGAATTCCCTTCCCTGTAGGTTTCCAGATTAGGGCTGGCCTAAGTAGGAATTTGCATGAAATTGGGGAGGCAGAAGTTGAGTAATAGGCACTGCTGTGCTCTGTGGCTCAGCTGTTGCAGCACCTGGGGCAGCAGCTGGCCCCAGAGTGCCTCTGACTCTTCCTGATCTCCAGTCTCTGAGTCCCAGGCTGCCTGTGCAGCTCTGTGCAGAGGAGAGCAGCTCCTCTTGCTGGTAACCTGCACCAGCAAAGGTGGAGCCTGAAGGCAGAGAGACAGACATGGGTTCCACTGTGTCCTCTGGCTCCTATCTTGTCTGCGCAGCTTTTGGGTTTTGTTTGCTTTCTCCAGTTCACGTCCGTTTTCCTTCCTGACCACTGTGCCTCTGGCCTTTGGGCCCAGCACCGCACAAGAGGCAAGAGAAGCAGGTTCACCAGAGGCCACAGTCGCATATGATGCAAGCCCTGTGACAAAGCCCCTCTTTAAAATTATTCACAGTGGTCTTGATTCTCTGAGGAGTTAGCAAAGATAACGTGACAGCGTGTAAAAAATAACAAGGACTCACCAAATCACAATCGCATTCTAACAGTTTAGAAGCTGAAGGATCAAGTAGATTTTTAAAAATTATTAAATATATAAAAGATATCATTAGTAAATATTTAAAATATACTACACTATTAACTACATATATAAACAATATATATTAAACTCAAGAAATAGAAAAACTTCTTTTCAGCATAATGGGAACAATACTGTACAGAATAGGTTTCAATAAACTATAAAGAAATTATATAGAACATGTGTTCTGATAATGATTATAAATTAGCAATACACATACAGTAAAACATATGTGCATGAATAGAAGCTAAGGACTCTTAAACAAAACTCTGAATCAAAGAAGAAACCACAAGGAAAATTATAAAATATTTAGAACCAATTTTCTACATGCTACAGTCTCTGAAACAGATGGATTCCAGGACCCAAATCCTCAGGTGCTTAAATTCCTTGTATAGTATATGTATATAATCTACACATATATGCATATAAACTGTTTTTAGAAAAAAATTGTTTTGGGGTGCTGGTGACTGAAACCAGGGCCTCATACCTGCTAGGCAAGTGCTGTACTCTGGACCTACACCCCCAACACCTCCTATGTACTTAAATCACCTCTAAATTACTTATAATGCCTAATACAATGTAAATATTACATAAATAGATATTATACTTATTGTTTAGGGAATAATGACAAGGAAAGATTACTGTATATATTCAGTACAGACACACTTTTTAAAATATTTTTGATTTATAACTGTTTGAATCTACAGATATGGAACTTGCAGATACATAATGTCAGGTGTATATATAAGATTGTTTGTGATTAAGCTAAAATAAGTTTATAGGCAAGTTGCAGGCATAACTGCATGTACTAAACAAAACAAAATGAGAAGTAATTTCTTAATATTCAGTGTGTTCAACCCAAAAAGCTAAAAAAAAAAAGAATGATAATGTATACCTAGAAAATGCAGAAGAGGAAATAAAAATAGGAAAAAAAGAAAAGCTCAGAAACATGAGATTAGATCAACTGAAACCAGCTAAACCCTATAGAAATACTACTCAAGAAACAGAAGTGATATTAAGGCAGGAGATTAGGGCATGGCAGTCTGGCTGCACAACGGGATGTAACATGTCATTTACAAAGATCTAGAATGGAGGATGGACAATATGATGTAACCTGTCAATTACAAAGAACCAGGGGAAATGAGTATGACCTGCCAATCACAAGAAACTGTCAAATCATGGCCACAGTACACGTGCAGACCAACTTCTGATGGACTGGATCTGAGGAGATATACAAGACAGCAATCATTGACTTCTAAGCCACTGCTGTCTTCCTGTTCTTTCAGAGGCATGTCATGTATGTGGGATGTATCTTTACTTTTCTTGTCTTTTTTTGAACTTCTCTTTCTCTTAACTTTTTCCTGTCTCTTCTGTTACTTTAAATAAATATTACCATTTTGTGTTCATCGATTGTTCTGGCCAGTTCTTTGGGCAAGGCAGCAAATGCCTGGAACCAGCAAACAGCATGCTGTCTGACAACAATATGATAAGCAATATTATAGATTAAAAGAGAATTAACCATAGATAATAGAAAGATTCTTTTAAAAAATCACATGAAATACTAGTAAAAATTTTTGGCAAATAAATTTTACAACTTTGATAAAATGGATAAATTTTAGAAAAATATCATTATGGCAATCTCAAGATGGAGAACCACAATAAGAAATGAACCTTAAAGAAACCACAAAAACACCGATAACATTGCCTCTAAGAAAAAAAATTACTCTTGTTTTATACAAGCTGTTGCAGAAAACTACAAGAACAGTAACAACAAATCGACAATCAATACATGAAAGAAATATTAGAAGAAAATATCGACAATTTCACTTATGAGCATAAATATAAAAACACTAAGTATAAAACAAGGAAATGTGATTAAATTGTCTATTAAAAATAAATATATCCTAAACAAGAAAGGTTTATTCCAGGTTCCAAAACAGTTTAACATCATAAAGTCTATGTATTACACACCAGAATAATAAGTAAGAGGTAAAAATATAATCATCTAGGTAGATGCTGAAAACACAAAATTTTCGATTACATTTATAATAAGAAAAATTCATATTACTCTTAGAAGATAGTAATTAGGCTTTGCTAATAAGGAGTATCTATTAAAAACCTAAAGTGAGTATTGTCCTTAACTGTGATGCTTTAGAAGAATTATGTTAAATCACAAACAAGATCAGGGTGATTGCTATCAACATTTTTTTTGGTATTGTATTGAAATCCTGACCATTGCAATAAGGTAAGTAAAATTAAAAACCCATATTCAAAAGAAATATATGACTATGTTTATTTGCAGATGATATAACTGCATGCAAACATCACTATAAATATATAGATTATTTTAAATATTGAGAAGTTAACAAAGTTTCCTGATTGAAACCAACACACACACAAAAAAAAATTTGATGCACTAACACTAACCACTAAGAAAACATAAAAAGAACCAAGATTCTATTCTAAGAAACAGTGTCAAGATTCATAATCAAATACAAAGAGATTCAGTATCATAAAGTAACAATTTTTTTTTTACAAAATTTACCTGTAAACTAAATGTAATTATAGTCAAATGCTGACACACACTTTTAAGGAATTTTATACATGTATTTTAAAATTCATTTGGAAAATAAAGAACAAGGAATAGCGAGCAATCCTGGAGATGAGCATTAAATGGGAACTGTCCTATCAGATAGCACTTTCCATATTTATAATGACTAAAACAGTGGTGTACTAGTCCAAAGACAGACAAACTGATGGAACATAGGGATAAAAAAGAGCTCTGATGTATCTCAAAAAAAAAATTCATCATTACAAATTGGTTGAGAAATGTGAATTATCCAATAAAATGGTGCTTCAATGACTGCTTTTTTATTCCTTGGGGGGAAAAGAATCAGGTAGCTACCTCTACTATACACAGAAATATATTTCAAATCTGTTAAATATCTAGAATTAAAAACTAAAGCTTTTAGAATAAAAAGAAAACTTGTTTAAGTTAGAGATAGGCAACACTCAGTGAGGAGCCAAACCCTTTGAAAGAAGATGGATAAACCTTACTGCGCTAAAATTAAAACTTTGTTCATATCCAAAGCTACCAAGATCAAAATGAAAAGCACAGTACAGACTACAATGTGACATCTGCAAATGCTGAGTTTTGCTTTTTAGTTTATATGAAATCAATTCATAACATACTTGATCTTTTTTATTTAAATGAACAGCTGTACTTGATAAAGTGTACGCTGTATCACCACATGACAAATTTCTTAATTTTTGCTAGTTTCTAAGACAAAAAAAAATTTATTCCCTAAGCCCTTTTGAGAAACTTAAAATCCTATTGAATTTATGTCAAAATATGTTGTCATTTTTCTACTATTGAAAACATGTTATAGTGTTACCTTGAGAAAGGCCTGGAGCTTCTCAAAATACTCAGTAAATCTAAATCAGATGAAATCCCAGTGGTCCAGACTTATGTTAACAACAATGAGTAGTGTATTATTGACAACCTTTGAGTTCGGTTCTGGGCCAGACTTCAGAGTCCAGGGAAATCTCACAAGATGGGGGCTGCAGGTGTTCTGTGAACCCCATTCTCTGGCAATGGGACCCTCTGGTCTGGCCTCACTTCATCAGAAGTGTACCTCCAGTTTTATTTTCTCTCCCAACTGTACTGCTGAATTACTTGACAAAGACAGTTTTTTCCAGGCCAGTAGTAAAGACTTCTTTAAATTAACTGGGGAATGGTAGTGTTGGAAACACAGGGAGTCTAAATTAATAGCACTGTTACATTCCCATTTCTGGTACCATATGGTTAAAATAAGCTGAAGGGAAAAGTAGCATATGGTTAATTTCTTTCCCTAGAAATTTCCATTTAGTAGTGACATACTTGGAAGCAGTTTTACATGGAGAGTTAGTGTTTGAAGAAGCCCAAGAGAAGTTGTTCTATTAAATCCCATTGACAATAAAAGTGCAAAGGGGATTTCATCCAGTGCCCCCCAACTGTCACCACAGAAATAACACAGTGTCAGGGGAACTGGGGCATAGAGAAGAGGGAATCCTTCAGAGTGGAGTGATATCTAGTAACCAGTGACATTTACAAAGGAAGAGTAAGTGAAATGAGGCTTCAAAAAATTTCTAAATTTCCGCTGTTTGTTTACCATCTGAGGCACATGGAGTGAGTAGAGTTAAGTGACTAGAAAAATAAACGTGTTCTAGTCCGTTCTGAACTGGCTTTTTTTCCCTTCACCTACATAATCACAGGCCCTGTACACTTCTGGCGGCAATACGGTGTTTTCAGTTGGAGCACAAGTAGGTAACATGCTATCTGTGTGCAACTGCATGTGTGCCGTCTTTCATCGGACATTCATCTGACTGTATTTCTGGACAGTGTTGTACAGCAGAAACTAAGCCAGTTTTGGAATCAAATGGTCATCTTTTGGATCCCACTTAGCTTTCCTATGAAATAGAAAATATAATACCAGTCAGCAAACAAGTTATAAGAAGTAAGACTTGCTTAAATGTATAAAGTGTGTGTCACAAAATAAATAATCACATTCTCAACTGGGTAGGGTAAGTTAATAAAAGGCTGTCAGTACTTTGGTATTCTCACAGGCTTCTGAAGTGTTTTTAGAAATGCTGGTATCTGAAAGTACTGAAATGTGTTTATGTACAATTAGATATTTAAACTCTTAAAAGAAAATTCCTTAAAGTATGATTAACTATTTTGTTCAAATTATACTTATAGTTTATGCTCATCGTAACTAAAATTTATTGATGCTGTAAACTTGGTTTAAATGTTGTTTATACGAATTTTTACCTAGGCATAACCACATCCATCAACAAGAACATATAATTGTGCCTCACAGATATCTTCTGAGTCTTATGAAATATTGAACACATTCTTCATTGAAAATCTAGAATCCAGAGCATAATGGATTCTTCTCTCAGTTTTCTGAAGATGTAACCTAGGAGCCAAACAAAAATAGCCTAGAATATAAGAACTTCATAAACAGATTCAAAGATTTTCTTGTAGAGAAACTAGTTTATTTATTTATTTATTTATTCATTCATTCATCCATTCCATTCATTCATTCAACCAAGAAAAAGTTGTCTAGAACCAATCAGATTTTTAATTTCTCCTATAATTTGTCACTAGACAAGTAGCTCACAAGCCAGGAGTCTTCTATTCCATATCTTTCCATTACCCAAATGCCTTCCTCTACTTAAGCCCCTTTCAATCACTTATTTCTCCATTAAGTTGAACTACTATACAAAACTAGCAAAATCTAGACGTATGAGTCTCTGAGTTAGATCCCCAGCACCACTAAACCAAAGCAAACAAAACAAACAACAACCAAAAAGAAAAAAAAACTTGCAAACTGTTCTTGCCACTTTTTTATCTAATCACACCACACTCTAGAATCCTTGAAGCCACTCCTTCATAGACACATACTTTCTTGAGTATATTAATAAGTTGCATAATTACCAAAATAACTCACAAACCTATTTCCTGATCATCTGTGTTGTTTGTACTGATAACAATAATACTTTAAAAAAAAGAAAATGTTAACTTGTTCAAAGTAAGATAAACAATGCTGACACATGAGACTTATTAACTGTTCTGTGATTAAAAAAAAAGAATGTCTTAGCTGTATTTATTTATCCATCAAAATGTAATAGTAACTGTGAAAAATGGAATGGCCAATATTGGCATAAAGACTGCAATCCTAAAGGCCTCTAAATCAGCAAGAATGGTCAAAGAAGGCAGTCATAGAGAGAAGAAAAGACTGTGGGCACCCAGAGACAGGTATGAAGGTGCTGAGGGAGGAAATGGAATGAATAAGTAGGAATGTGTGACATCACACCACCTGAACTTAAGCAAAATCAAAATTTTCAAACATAGTAAAAGTAATAACAAATTTTAGATGGAAGAAAACTCACCCATAAGCTTTGATGTAATTCGCCAGCCAAAAGTTTTGCTTTTATCAATTTGGTATTAAGCAGTGACTGCCACTAAATATACAAGATTGAGAAACTAAAGTTTTAATTGGATAGGCTCTCCAGCTATATAAATTTTCTGTATTCTTTATAAAAATGGAGCTAAAAGCATCTGTTGGCTACTTGGAATAGCATAGTAATAACATGATACCAACTTCCCACATGGCTAAACTATCTCCTTCCCTAGCTCTTCCTTGGTGTAAAGCCAATTCTGAAGTGTCGGGATTGGGCACCCATGATGCAAGCAAGCAGACCCACACTGGCCACATGGCAACACCATCCACCAAACACCACCATCACAGAACAGCAGAAGTGTGAACAAACCAACAGACCTGATCCTGGATGGGAACAACACCCAGGGAGAGAAGGTAAGCCTGGAAAGCCAGGAGACCCAGTGAGAAATTATGCATATGGCCAGAAACTTCAGGGACCCCAGTGTTATCTTCCTTAAGTGGCTGGGTGAGAGATAACCACAGAAGACCACCACAGAGAGGGAATGGGCCACACATAGATACCCCCTGAGAAGGGTAAGCTCAGGCTGGGAAGGACATGGGCCCCGGCCTCCATAGGGAGCAACCAGATCCTATGAGTGTTGACATTTAGTCCAACAGTGTACTTGAACTCAAACTCTGTGGTTTACATTCAGGAGAGACCAGAAGGCTGATCGCATTTTCCAACTATTAACATGAGCAAGGACAGTAACCACAGTGTAGAGTGGAGGACTTCTGGTACAGTGACAGCACCTCAAAAACCCATAGATCCTAAAGCTAGGTGGAGAAAACTATGGATGGCTAGACTCTAAGACTATATATCCTGGGAATAAACCACTCATTCAAAAACATGGAAATTTTTTCTTTGACTCAATTTTTATTTTTCTATTTTTTAAAATTATTTTTCTCTTTCCTTCATCAGGTTTTGTTTAGGAGTAGGGTTTTTTCTCTTTTTAAATTTTTTTCTCTTCTAGTTTCTTTTCTCTTTTCTATTTTTCCCTCTTAACTTTTTTCCACTTCTATCTTATCTTTATTTCCTGTATTTTGCTCCCTGTTTTCCTTTCTTCTTTTTCATTTTTTCCTGCAACGGTTTTGTGTGTGTGTGTGTGTGTGTGTGTGTGTGTATGTGTGTGTGCGCACGCGTGCGCCAGGAATCAAACTCAGGGTCTTACATTTGCAAGGCAAGCATTCTAACCACTGAGCTAAATCCCCTGTCTCTCCTGCAATTGTTTTCTATTACAATTAATTTTTTAACTCCTCAACTGGACCCCATAGCTCACTTTTCTCTCCTTCTCATGTCTCATGATTGTTCAAATTTTACTTTTTTTCATTCTCTAGTTCCTCACCCCCTCTACTTTTACTAGTATAGCTACTATGCTTTATGAATCTCTAGATAACTAGTTAACTTTACACTATTACTGTTGGATGCTGTTCTATTGTTAGTACAGGTAACGTTGTTACATTTAGTAGATGTTTACTATGGGTCATAGTAGACAAATATTTCATTTGTCTTAGTGTTCATACTACAATTATAGATCTATTTCCTATGGTTAAGGGTAGTACATTATTGGTCCTCAGGGTTTGTCAATAATCAGTTTGTCTTTGATGCTATTACCAATGCTGATTTTATTACTATAACTAAGGTAGCATAGTTGTTGGTATTAATTGGTTTTCTTGGGATGCCATATCTGGTTTGCTGTAGGGTCATTAACAATACTGTGGTCCATTTCTGGAAAACTGAGTAATGGGCCAAAGATGCTGTAACCTCCCACCCTAAGTAAATGCAGGTGGTTAGATCATTGGACAGAGGCAAAGGCCAAGAGTTAGCGATGCCCAGAGGACACCACTGAAAAGCAGACATTAGCCACAGAGATCTCCATACTAGAAACAAAGCTTTGCACTATAATCAACCCGTAAGCTTCAAAACACACACACACACACACATACACACACACGCACACACACGCACAAAACAAAGAGAAAAAATAGAAACATGAGAAGACAAGTCAACAGAATGTGCTCCAAAATTCCCAACTCTCCCAAAGCTGATCCATGGGACAACAAAAGGAGCAAACCAAAAGCCATACAACTGAATTATTCAAAATGATATGTGAGAAAATAAAACAAATCAATAAGCCATTTGGCAAACTCACAGAAGATATAAGTAAACAGATAACAGGCCAAATAAACAAAATGATAATCAAGTCTATAGAAGACATTAATAAAAAGCTAGGAGACCTAAATAAAATGATGCAAAAACACAAATGAACAGCATAGAAAAGAATTTGAGTCCATAAGAAAGCTCCAAATAGAAATTGAGATTAAAATTTTATTGAATGTATGGACAGCAGAGGTGACCAATGTGAAGACAGAATGTCAGATCTGGAAGACAAGGCTGTTCTCAGTGATCAATTAATGAGAAAGAGACCTTAAAAGCAACAAAAAAACATGAAAAATGAATCCAACAGTTCCTAGATGACTCAAAGAAGACTAATCCAAGATTAACTACAATTAGTGAAAAATCAGAATACAGCACAACTTGCATTAAAAAACCTGTTTACTAAAATAATAGTAGAAAATGTTCCAAGTAAAGGAAAACAATTAAATATACAGATGAGTGAGGAATACAGAACCCCAAATAGCCTTGATCAGAAAGGAATAACTCCACAACACACCACAGTCAGAATCCCAGAAGTCCAACACAGGAACAGAATCTTAAAAGCGGTTAGAGAAAAGAACAAATCATGTATAAAGGTAAACCATTATTGCAATAGAGTTTTCAACACAAAATTTAAAAGAAAGGAGAGGTTAGAGTGAAGTGTTTAAAGCCCTAAAAGAAAACAATTTCAAAGCCCAGTTGAAATATCCTGCAAAACTATTTTTCAAAATTGATGGAGAAATAAGATATTTCCATGAAAAAGAGCACCTAAAGAAACTCATGACCACTACACTAGAAATCAAAAAATTCTAAAGGATAGTCTAAAAAGACATTGATGTTAACAATGACAAAAGGTCTAATAGAAAAAATACACAAGGTAGGGTGAGCATTTAACTAGAAGAGAAAAGGAATAAGCAACAGGAAAATAGGCAATGGCAGGAATAAATCAATACCTATCAGTACTAACTTACAATGTGAACAGTCTCAATTCCCCAATCAAAAGACACAGATTGGCAGAATGGAGCAAGAAACAAAATCCAATGATATGCTATATACAAGAAATACATTTAATCCAAAAAGAAACTCATAAACTAAAAATCAAAGGATGGAGAATATTCCATGAAACAAGAACCCAACAAAAAGCTCTCACATAGTCATGCAAAGTAGTATTCAATTCAAAACTGATCAAAAGAGACAAAGAAGGTCACTACATATTGATTAAGGGAACAATCCAGAAAGAAGAGATAACAAATATCAACATATATGCACCAAACAATGCCACACAACAACTTCATAAAATGTACTGACATAAAATATCAGACATAAATAGAATTGTAGTGGGGGACCTCAACATCCCACTATAACAAATAGATCGACTAGTCAAACAAATCAAGAAATAAATATCAGAGTTGAACAAAACCTTGAACAAATGAACTTAATATCTATAGAGTGTTCCACCCAACAACAGAATACTCTCAGCAGCACATGGCACTTTCTCCAAAATAGATGACATACTAGCTGATAAAGCAAGCTTAAGTAAATATAAAAGAACGGAAATTATATCACCGTATTATCAGAACAAAATACGGTTACAAAAGAAAACAAGGAATAAATGAGACAGTTTGGAGAACTAAGTAACAATGCAACTTCAAGATACCAGAATTTATGGGACACAGTGAAAGTGCTCCTAAAAGGGAAGCTGGTGGCTGTGAATGCCCGAATTGCAAAAGCACAGTGAGCCCAAATAAATAACCTAATAATGCACCTCAAGGTCCTGGCAAAACAAAAACAATCAAAATCCAAACTGAGTACAAGAAGAAAATTACAAAGATCACAGCAGAAATCAATGAAATTGAGACAAAAAAAATTAATCAACAAATCAAAGAATAAACCAAATAGACAAATACTTGGTCAATCTAACCAAAAATGGGAAAGACCCAAATCAACGCAATTAGAAATGAAAAAGATGAAATCACAGCAGACACTGCTGAAATAAAAAAAGATTATTTTAACAACTACTATGCAATCCTGTGTGCAAACACACTGGAGAATTCAGAAGAAATGGATAGATTACCACATATATATGAATTACCAAAACTGAGCCAAAAGGATTTAAGAATCCTGAATAATTCAATAATAGGCAACAAATTGAGGCAATAACAAACAAAACAAAAACCCTACCAACTTAGAAAAGTCCAGGTTTAGAGTGATTCACTGATGATCCTCATTAGTGTTATATAAGATATAACACTAATGATCCTCAAGCTCTTTAGTGAAACTGAAAGGGAAGGAGTACTCCAAATGTCATTCCTGGGAGCTACCATTACCCTGATTCCAAAACCAGACAAGGATCTGAAACGAGAATCATAGACCAATCTCTTTAATGAATATAGACACAAAAATCCTCAACAAGATACCGGCAAACAGAATGCAACAAATCAATAAAAAGATCATGCATCATGAGCAAGTAGGCTTCATTCCAGGGATATAGGGATGGTTCAATACATGTAAGTAAAAATGTAATATAGAAAGAGAAGCAAGGACAAAAAAAAAATCACACAATCATCTCAATAGATGCAGAAAAAAGGCCTTTGACTAAAACCAACATCCTTTCATGATAAAAACACTGAAGAAACCAGGTATAGAAAGACCTTCTCTTAATCTGATAGAAGTCATTTATGACAACCTTACTATCAACATCACATTAAATGGGGAAAAACTGAAAGCTATCCTTCTAAAATCAGGAAGAAGACAAGAATTTCCACTATTACCACTCCTGTTTAACATAGTACTCAAAACATTAGCAAGAACAATTAATTAGGCAAGAAAAAGATGTGAAAGGGATAAGTATTAGAAAGAAGTTGATCACCCCCCCTCAAAAAAGAAAGAAGGTGAATTATCATTATTTGCAGGTGACATGATCCTCTATATAAAAGAGCCAAAAAAATCCACCAAATAACTCCTGAAATTAATAACCAAATTTGGCAATATAGAAAGATATAAAATAAACATATAAAAATAAATAGTGTTCATTTCAGGATTGTATATCAAGCAACGAACCCACTGAGAAAAATCCTAGGATAAAATACCATTCACAATATCATCAAGAAAAAGTTAAATACTTAGAAATTAACCTAACTACGGAAGTGAAAGACCTCAACAACAAAAACCACAGCACTCTGAAAAAGAAATTGAAGAGGACATCAAAAAATGAAAATATATCTCCTGTTCTAGGATAGGAAGAAAATCAGACCCCCCCAAATAAAAGACATAATCTAAAAAAATAGGCAACTGAAATGAATAGATGCTTCTCAGAAGAAGGATTACAAATGGCCAACAAATACATGAAGAAATGTTCAACATTGCTGGCCATTAGAGAAGTGCAAATTAAAACAACACTGAGATTCCGTCTTACCCCAGAAAAAATAGCCATCCTCAAGAAATGAATAACAAATGCTGGCAAAGCTGTAGGGAAAAAGGATCCCTTCTGCATTGTTGATCAGAATGTACAACCACTATGGAAGTTGGTATGGATATTCCTCAAAAAACTAAAAGTAGAAATTCCATTTGACCCAGTTATTCACCCTCTAGTATCTTCCTGAAACAGTTAAAGATATCATATTACAGTGAGACATGCATACCCATGTTTATAGCAGCAAAATTCATAATAGCTAATTCTTGGAAGCAGCCTACTTGCCCGTCACCAGATGAATGGATAAAGAAGATCTCGTATTCATACACAACGACAGAGTGCTCTTCTGCCATAATGAAAGATAAGCTTCAGTCATTTCTTCGAAAACGGATGCACCTTGAGACTATAATGTTAGGTGAAACAAACCAGATATACATACTTAAATATTACATGATTTCTCTTATATGAGAAGCCCAAATTGTAAATAAAGACCAAAATAAAAGATAGACAATAGGAAGCAGGGATACAGATCCTTCTCAAATGGGAAAGGGATCAAAAGATGGAGCGAGCAGGAGAGGAAGGAAAGGGGATTTAAAAAAGGAATTAAGACATGTTATGTACATGTACCAACTCCACACAAGGAAGGTAAACATTGTGTAATGCAATCATGTACCAATAAAAATGTGTTGGGATTTAGTCAGGTTGAACCCCCATGTATAAAAGGGTAACAATTACGCCGCTTATTTTTGTACTTTATATAAATGAGATTGTATAATACATACTATTCTGTGTGTTTGGCTGTTTTTTACTCAACAAGTTTGTGAGATTCTTGTACATTGTCACAAGTAATGGTAGATCTTTTGTTTTCATTGCTTTTTGGCATGTCATTGTGTGGATGTACATCAGTTTCTTTCATTGTTTTACTGTTAGGGTATTTGGGTAGTTTCCAGTTTGGAGCTACCAAGACAGTTCTGTTATGAACATTCTAGTGCATGTATTTGGTAACTATACATAAATATTTCTATTGAATATTTACCTAGGAAGGGAATGGTTGAGCTGTAGAAAATCCTATTTATGTATTATCATAAATGTAGCTTTTATTACCACTAGTTTTGAAGTTGCTGTAAAATCACAATGAATTACAGAAAACTATCAAATAAACAAGGTTTTCTGGGAAATAGTGTGTTTACATTTCAACTTAATATATGTTTATGTCAGTTGCTACATATCACCTTGTAGTCTCAGTATTTTATAAGTACTTACTGTTTTTATCATCCAACGAAGTAGTGTAATGAGTGGTGGAACCAGAGTTTGAGTCCAATCAGCCTGACATGAAAGTCTAAGACCGACTTTTTAAAATCTTTCTGGTAGACATCAGTAGATATGTAATAAATATTAGTGTGTTTATTGCCTTGCAAATTAGAACAATGGTTCCTAGTGTGTTCTCAATTATTAAACTCCTAAATATGGTTTTCCTCAATCACAGAACCCCCATATTTTTTCTTTGGATCCCATATACTAGCTTATTTTTCCCCTTTCCACTAAATCTGTCTCAGATGCTGAGGAAGTTCTCTTTTCTCCCTGTGCACTAAGAAACAGAATGATCTCAGTTTCTCCCTATACTCCCACAGCCATTTCTAGGCCAGGAGGATGAGGTGACATACACATGCCTTCTTCTCAAGATAACATTCCTCTCTTCCCCTCCCCTGAGGCCCACCCACAGCCATTTTCCCTTCTCAGGGAAGGATAAGAAGTAGATAAATATATTCTCCCAGTATTTATGATTTTTCAACTCAATATTTATTTGTGCTTACTACACCCCAGAAAGTGCTAGGCATTATAATACATATAAAATGGAATAGCAAAGAGCCAGTGATCTTAAGAAGTATAAAGTCTAGTAGAAGAAACAAGTAGTGTTTCACTTTGGAGTGAGATTAAAAAGGTTTAACATCTCTCAAACGATAAGTATTGCCCAATCAGGACATGTGTCACGGACAGACAGCAGCAGGAAGTAACAGTGTGGAGGCTCTGAAGGCCACAGCACCATGTCTGGGAAAGAAACCAGATAGAAGGCTTTAGCCAGACCACAGAGTGCTTCAAATGACAAGGGACGTGCCTTGACTTTCTTCTCCAGACCCCACAGAGCCACAGAACAGTGCTGAGCATGGTTATGATACAAGAGAGCTATGTTTGGGGCTTGTTTCCCGGCCTTTAGCCCACTGCCAGTCCTAAGCCACAGAATAAAGAGTGTTTTCTTATTCTTGTAACTTTATTTCTCAACACCCTATGACCCAAGCACTGTCTGACAATTTTTTCATTTATGACAGTTTTTTTTCAAAATCCATGAAGCCCAGGTCTCGTTAGCCGTGTTTGGACATTTGGGATATTACAGAGTTTTCATCCCCCAAGAAGCAGAGAGCCAGCTGAGCTTTTGACTCGAGTGCCAAAGAACAACTGCAATCAAAAGCTCCAAGGGGCTGCACAATCTGACTGGAATTTCCCTCTGTCAGCTGGCCACTCTGACACTTGCACATCTTTTCATAATGTTTCCCACTTTAGAGGCTGCTAAGTAAGCCAAAGAAGCAAAGGTTAACCTAGGGGCTGGGCAGATCCCAGCGTAGTGAAACAAATGGAAGGAGAAATGTCTCAAGGAGACACATCTGAACTAATCTCCGTAAGTGTGCTCCTTTTAGCACTATTAATTTTACTTGTATTTGTCCTTTTGGGAAACAATCTACTGTATTAAGTTCCCTCACATGAGCTGAGCAGGATTAGCTGTCTACGTTTAACAGCTTGGCTTACAAAACTGGGTTCAAAATCTCTTAACTCACTATTTGTAGACAGGATGGTTTGGTGGGGGAGTGTTAGGCTGCGTGCATGTGATTCCTGAATGCACCATACTCTTGTTGTGAGGTCTTCAGAGAGTTCTTATCATCATTTTTCTCATCTGTATTGTGAAGATAATATTAACTACAGTTAGGCACAGTGCCATGTCCCTGTAATCTCAGTTACCTGTGGGCTGAGGCAGGAGGATCATGAGTTTGAGGTCAGCTTGGACAACACAGGGCAATAAAATCAATTAATATTGACTACCTCATTTGAGGTAGTAAGAATTAAATGAGTTACAACGTAGGCGGAAAAGAATCTGACATACAGTATGGTCACAAAATGTAAGTTATTTCCATTATTATTATTGTTTATACTACTCCACATTTTTAGGTCTATTTCTTGCCAAGAAGGAGTAGATAACTTTTGTTAATGAAACTTAGCTACCAGTGAGCCACAAACTACTTAAGACATATGTATTTCCTCCAAGCATACATCACCAAAAAAAAAAAAAAAAAGAAATCTAAAACTTTTAGAAATGCAATAGACAATAGGTCACCATTAAATCCTTTTTTCTCGTTCCCTGGACAAGCCAGGTTACTCTGAAAAAAAAAAAAAAAAGGAATAGTTCTCCATTATAAAAAGATGTTTTAAGATTTTTTAAATGCCTGTTTGCTTACTGAATAAAACCATATAATCAATAATATTGATTACTCCTAAAACATCAGTGATGGTGTCATAATTGGCTGGACAGGTGACCCTTTGACCGATACTCCTCAAGGTGTACCTGCATAGGTGTGCTTGGCAGAGGGGACAATCTCAGAGAGCAACACTGCTCAGGAGGGTCTCCCTAACTAGCTATAAACCCCCATTCTACAGGGAAGGAAGCGCAAGACTAAGAAAGGGGAAAACTTGTCTAACCAGAATCATGTCATTAAGATCACACCATTTGGAATGACTTTCTGTTTAATTATAACACAGCACTTTTGTTTTTTGCTTTAAATTGGCTATCTGTAAGATGAGAACGATGTAAAATTGTCTTACAATGGCCGTAAGATATTGAAAGAAAATTTTTAAATAAAATTGTGAAGTGCTCTGAGTTCTACAAAACAATCTAGGATTGATACTAGAGAACACACCATGCGCAACACCAAATGGCACTTTTTGTTAGTTTGGCCAATTAACTCTGTCATTTTATAAAGAAGCAGGTCAACAGAGCACCAAGCTGAGGGGAAAAACACTAACACGTGGATGATGATCAATTCTCTGAATTATTCATTCTCATCACTGATTGTTTAATTGAGTAATATGGATACAAAATTTCAAAGTACCCTTCAGAATTCAAGACATTAGGGCAATGGTATGTCTGATATATATATATATATATATATATATAGATATATATAGATATATATATTTTTTTTTTATTTTAAAGATGAACCTGGCTACCATCCCCTGTGAAGCTTTTCCCAAGTTTTCACCCAAATTTCCTTAAAGTTAAAGATAAAAATGAAATAAAAGGAAACTAAGTTTCTCAGTCAAACCTGTGTCATAATTTGAGAAGGATCTCCAGGAATGTCAAACACCTGGACAGAAAGAACCCTGAAAACAGAGTATGCTTGGATTGAATGACTCATGAACTACAACTTTCCAGATGGAGAGAGGAAATTCAGAAATCGAGGTTCAGGGAGAAGATTCATGTAATAGAACTTGCTGATTAGAACATATGATATTAATTGATCAAGGAGCTGTCATATTAGCCTAACAATAACCCTAATGGAAAATTCATGGAGCCAAGATATACTGACATACAACCCTTACAGAAAAAAAGTATGGTTATTTAAATGTGAATAGAAAGAAAATTATCAACACATAATAAGTTGAAAATGGTTAAACAAAGAAAAAGGAGAAAGGAACATAATTCTCAACTAGAGCATTAAAACCTCTTAAAGGTGCTTTAACTACTTTAGAATGTTTGTCATCTTTTTAGAACACAAGAAAATATTTTCTTTAGAAAACAGGAGTAGAAATTTCTAAGGAGATTAAGAGAAATGAAAATAAGATTAAAAGATATGAATAATTAAAAAAAACACACAAGTAATCTACAAATGCAATTGTAACTCAGAAATTCCACTTGTAGATGTATAAGACTCTTGCATATGCATGCCAGGAGTTACATATGGGAATGTTTAGGGTATAGAAATTTGTGCTAGCAAAAATAAATGATAACAACCCTAACATTTATCATAAAATAATAAACATTTAACACTTAAAATATGTAACAGATGAATTAAATCCAAAACAAAAATAAGTCCAAGAATGGGACACATCTGAACAGCTTTCCAGACATCGGAAAATAGTGACAAAAAGATGAAAATTCTAAGAAAGAAGACAGCAGTTACAGAAGATAGAGACTCAAAACTCAATCAAAGAGTTATAGGTAATCTCAATAAAAAGAAAAAAAATAGAGTATATGTGATGATGAAAGGTGTATCAAATGGAAAAAAAATCAAAACTGTACACTATTTTAAAACAAGTATTTCAATAAAAAATGACCGCTATATTCAAAACAAAAATTTGTGGGAAAAATGAATAAAGCTACATTGTGTCATGTTTTAGAAAAAATTTTAATTCAACGGTTAAGAAAGCATAACTTAAGCATCCAGGAAGGAAACGCGTTCATTATTTTTCATACAATTGAAGCACATGCTATTTCTAAGACTATCCTCCACAAACAAAAGTATAGCAAACAATGCACCTCTCTTGAAATTTGTGAGGGGGAATGTTTCAAGAATTGTGTTCCCAGACAGGCTGACCTTCAGGTATGAAATAAACAGAAAAGATAGTCTCAGGTTTGCAAGAGCTTAGAAAGTAAACTGTGCATGCTGGACAGCTGCACTGATACTGACCAAGAGCTGAATCTTAATGATGACCTCAAGCAGAAGAGGTCATCAAAACCAGGTAAAGGGATGAATCTCAGGAACTATTACTAATAAGGTTATTACTAATAAGGTTACTAGGCAGAAGACAAGCATAAAAAGTAAACATGCATTTAGACAATTACTTGGATTGAAAATTGTAGATAAGACTAAAGGAAACAGGGAAATGAGGGGAAAACAAAGCAGAGAACAAATCTGAGATGACATCCTCCTTTTGTATGAAAAGAGCCACAGCTGTTCCTTTTATAATCTTGATTATCAGAAAATACAAATTAAACCACAATCCCAAAAAGCCTAAAGGTAATCCTTAAAACAACTAAAGCCAAATGATTATCCTCTAAAATACTTTAGAGTTAAAAATATTTAAAGTAGGATACAGGGGCTGAGGATTTAGCTCAGTGGTTAGAGTGCTTGCCTTGCAAGCACAAGGCCCTGAGTTCAATCCCCAGCACCCAAAGAAATAAAATAAAATAAAAAATACAGTAGTATACAGTAGTACTAAAACATGGAAAAAATTGCAAATCAGATTAAAAGAAATGACTAAAGATATATTATAATTAGTGTGAATAATTGAAATCTTCCTAAGAGAGACAAAAATAATTTGTACCCAGTTTTAAAACATTGAACTACATGTTCCTTATAAAAGAGACTCTAAAACAAAATGAAGCAGATAAGATGAAAATAAAAGAATGAGTGTGTTTTACGGGTTTCCCTCACCGTGACAACATAGCTGAGATAAATAATTTAAAGAAGAGGTTTATAAATAATTTAAAGGAAAGGCTCAAAGCTTCAGAGGTGGCAGTGCATGGGTACTTGGCTCCACTGCTTCTGGGCCTGTTGTGAGGCAAAGCATCATTGTGGGGAACACATGGTTTGCTCATGGCAGAGGGAGGCAGACTGAGCATGAGCAGGCTCTGCTTCCTCTTTCCTCTATTTTTATTTATTCCTGGGCCCCAGCCAAATGGGTGAAGCTGCCCATATTCCAGGTGGGTCCTGCCCTTCAGTTGGCTGTCCCATATGCCAGTCATCTCTGGAAAGACCTTCACAGACATTTCCAGAAGTGCACTTTACTAGTTTCCTAGGCATTTCTCAACCCAGTCAATTTGACAATTAAGATTAACCATCATAATGGGCAAATATACATCAGGAATTCACAAAACAAAATAGAAACTCCAGAAGGCCGAAACATGAGGATTGCAAGTGTGAGCCCAGCCTGGGCAACCTGGTGACTGAACAAGTCTCTGTTGCAAGGCACGACAAAAATTTACAAAGGGCTGGAGATGTAGCTCAGCATAAGGGCCTGGGTTCAATCCCCAGTACCATAAAACAAAAACAAAAACATACTAATTTCAGAGACAAAAGATATTAACGGTGACCAAGAGAGTCACTACATAGTAATAAATACACATTTCATAAGAACAGCAAATAGTCATTCAACTTTGTAAGCTGGATAGGATCAAAACATATATAAATAAAGCAGGGATGTTAGAAATACTAAAAATGTTAAAAGAAAAGTATATTGTTATGAGATTTTAATGTTCCTCTCTTAGCCTCTGATAAATATCTGATATGTATAATTAACATGCTTGAATCTACAGATATACAGACATATCCACTCTAACAGAAAAATACCTGTATGTTATTTTCAAGATTAATATAAACCAGGTGTGGTGGCATACTTCTGTAATCCTAGCATTGTGGGAGCACGTGGCTGGAAGGTCTCAAATCTGAACCTAGCTTGGGTAATTCAGCAACTCAGAAAGACTATGTCACAAAAGAAAAAGAATTTAAAAGGGCCGGGAATGTAGTTCTGTGTGAAGGCCCTGAGTACAATCCACAGCACCAGAAAAAAGGAAGGGAGAGAGAGAGAGAGAAAGAGAAAGAGAAGGAAGGAAGGAAGGAAGGAAGGAAAGAAGGAAGAAAGGAAGGAGAGGGATAGAGGGAGGAAGGCAGAGGGAGAAAGGGAAGGAGAGGGGAAGGGAAGGGAAAGGAAAGGAAAAGAAAAGGAGAGGAAAGAAGGACAGAGGGAGGGATAGAGGGAAGGTCAGAGGGAGGAAGGAAGGAAGGAAAGATTATATAACTTTTCATAAAAATTCAGCAAATACTCTAACAAAGAAAGTATTTAAAGCTTCTCAAATCAGAAATTATAGAGGCTGCATTCTCCTACCACAATGTAATCAAACAATATATATTTAAAAATTTAAACAATCAAAACTACTAAACATTTTCAAGTTATAAATACCTTCCTAAATAGCTATTTAGGGGAGAAAAGCAAATAATAAAAATATTTGAAATAATGAAACACTCAACATAATGACCACGATTTATCAAAATCTATGGAATTTGACCAAAACAAATAATGTGGCCTGAAATATTTTTGTTTTAAATAAGATATTTTTAATTAAATTCAACATTAATTCATGAAGTTAGACCAAAGAATCTAAACAAAGAAAAATAAATATATAATTAATATAAGAGAAAAAAGAAAAACAGTAAAATTGGCAAATAAACCACAGAATTGAATTCCTAAAACACAAGAACAATAGTACAAAAGTGCTGGCAATCTAATCAAGAAAAAAAGAATAAAATAATAAAATCAGAAATGAGAAAGTACATCTAATTTTCAAAAGATTTAATAATGAATTTAAATATTAAGACATCATTTAAGTATTAGCATAAAATTATTAGCCTAATAAATGTTAAAATCTTAAGTATGAGGATTAAAAAATAATGAAGGAAAAAGTCGTCAGCCAAATCTTAAAAAAGGCAGTATCTATTGAAATATCGAAAGTAAAAATGTTTTCAATAACTATCTTTAAGACAATAGCCAAGAATTTCACTGAGTACTTTTCAACTTTTCGGAAATAAATCCTTCCTACAATGTACTCTTCTTGTACACAGGAAAACAGGAAATACATTCTCATTTACTTCTCAAAGTTATAATAAGCCTCCTAGCAAAATCTGAAAAGCTTAAATAAAAGATTAATACACTTAATTAAGGTATACTAAAATAAAAACTTGCCCTCGATATTTAAGAATTTCCATAAGAATGCATGTGTTTGTGTATATCTCTCTCTCTCTCTCTCTATATATATATACATACTTACATATGCCCTCAATATTTAAAGATTGTCCTAAGAATGCATATATATATATGCATATATATATATGTGTGTGTGTATATATATATATATTCTAATGAATATCTCACCAATGGGATGCAAAGTAAACACAAATATCTCAAGCTGGAAACAATTTGATAACATTTAATAAAACTTCCTGGGTTTCAAAGCTTGCTTAATAAGCTCAGAATAAAATGATACTTGGTTGACATAAAAGAGAATATTTATTTATCTTTAACATACAGCCAACATCTTATAATAATACACTACAGACATCATAAGTAAGTCAAGAATACCTACCATTATCACCATAATTTCCAACTGTCCTAAACCTCTAGCCCAAACAAGGAAACAAACGAGACCAGAAACATAAGGTATAGTTATTATTTTTTTTAAACCGTGAGAAGATATACATGATTTTCAAATAACATAATTGTTTACCTAAGTGATATAAGGGAATTAACTGAAAAAAGTATTACATATAACACCATGATAAGTAAAGCGATCAAATGAAAAATAAATGTTACTCATATATACAATCAGAATATAATAAAAATATTCCATTCATAATTATACAATTAATCTAAGATTAATTTATAAGATAATTGTACCAGACAGAATGAAAATTACAAAGGCAGTGAGAGGGATAAAAAGACTTTCATAAAAAGAACAAACTTGTTGCTGAATGGGGAGAAAACAGATTTAATGTAATCCATCAAATCCAAATATAAATTCTTGAAAAATGTATGTGATTAAAAGGGTATATTTTCAAAACAATTTTAAAGTTTATCAGAGGACTAAATAGAAGAAACTAAAAATCATTTGAAAGTTCCATAAGAGAAATTTGTCTCCATGGGATGTGAATATAAATGTAACAATGGTATAGAATGGAGACATCACACACCAATTCTAGTAGATTAAAAATCAAAAGAATGACAGGATAAAAAAGCTCTATCTGAGATAAAGGTGACATCACAAATGAGTAATGACAGAGAAAACAAGTATAGTATTAATGATATAAGACATTCATTTATCAAATTGAAATAATAGTTTCTTGCTTTATAGTAGAAAATAAAATACCCTGTAGAATGATTAAATAGTCTAAAGTTAAAAACAGAAACTACAGACACACACACACAGCCCTAGAAAAAAATTATCTCTGAATGAGAAAATGCTTTCTAAGCAGTAAAAGAAATTCCAAAACAAAATATCTAAATTTGATTATGGAAAATAAAATTTAAATTTTTCCTACAGGAGGAGTATCAAGAACTGAAGTAAAATCTCTGTTATCATGAACAAAAGTAAATGTAATCTTTTTTTTTTTTTTTTTTTTTTTTTTTGTGGTGCCGGGGATCGAACTCAGGCCCTTGTGCTTGCAAGGCAAGCACTCTAATCACTGAGCTAAATCCCCAGCCCCAAGTAAATGTAATCTTAAAAGCACACAACTGGGAAAAATATTTGACACAGATGAATGAGAAAAAGTATAATACAATTTATATAAGAAGAGTTCATGTAAACCATTAAAACCTGTACAGAAAAATTAGCAAAGAATATTAGCACACACTTCTCAGTATAAGCACACACTTCACGGAAGGAAGGAAGGAAGGAAGGAAGGAAGGAAGGAAGGAAGGAAAGAAGGAAGGGAGGGAGGGAGAGAGGGAGGGAGGAGAAGGAAAGTGAAAGGAAGGGAAGAACAAGGAAGGAAAGAATGGAAGAAGGACAAGAGGGAAGAAGGGAAGAAAGGAAGAAGGGAGGGAAAGAGAAGGAAATTAAAAAAAACTAAATATGAGTACTTAAATATTTTTATTTTTAAGGCCATATTTTCACTTACCAAACAAACCAATCTTGATTCCAAAACCCAGTATTATAGACTTCGAGATTAGAAATTGGGACAACATTCTGGAAAGTAAGAATGGCAGTCTATATCACAGGTTAACGTCCTTTATTTCAATACCCTCCCTTTTAGCCAGTTCTCTTATGGGAACAATTAAGGAATATTTGAGAGTAGGAGTATTTGTAGATGCATCACATCAATATTTAGTTGAATTTGGTGTTAAGCATTTGAGCTATCACAAAAAAACAAAATTAGTCGTGCGGTATATCACATGTAATTTGTTACTACTAACAGTAAAAAGTAGCAAACTTTAAACATCATTTCATAAATCAGGGCAGAATCCTGGTTATCTCTTCAATGTTACTCTCATATTACAATGCAGTTTACAAGAGGGGAGGAAAGAAACAGAATAACGGTAGTGCCTGAGGAGGAAATCAGGCATAACCAGAACCTTTCCTGTCTAGCAGCAACTTGGCACCTGTGGGCTTGACAGCGTCATATGTCTGTGTGTCAACAGACGGGAAAACAGAGCCACTGGTAGGACTGGGCTTGGTGCGGCCACTTACAAGGTCACAGGTAACCCTTGGTTTGAGGGAAGTCCAACGGGCTAGGTAAAGGTTCTTAACAAGGCAATGGAGCCAGAAGGTAGGCTTGGACCCACCATGACCCCTCTTTTAGGAAAGATCTGGAAGAAAGATGACTAACATTGGAAATGGCAGTCTGTGGTGATAGTTTATACCTTCCTGAATTTTTCAGGTATTAGCTAGCTAGTACATATTATTTTTATGACCAGAAAGAATCTATTATTAATGAAAAATACTATAAAATTTGAAGAAGTAAATACAAACATTTACAAATAAATCACGTCGCAATCCTTTTTCTCTCTTGATCCCCAGGCCAATTAAAATATACAATAAATATTTACAGAAGGAAATTTGTACCTTTCTGGTTGACTTTGGAGAATCACCTCTCACGTACTAAAGAAAAGCCTCTGACAACGTAAAGTAAATTGGTCCCCAGCATATCTTTATCAAACCTGCCAAAAACAATTTGGTAGCTCTTTACGCATTACATATTCAATTAAAAACTAAAACAAAATATAATTATGAAATATCATTTCATCCTTCATGAAACATACCTTATTCTTTGAGGAAGATTAATAAAAAGAAGTGTTTATACTTTAGGTAATAGTTTTCATCTTCATTTATAGGTTATCAATTGAATGCCCTATTTACCGGTAAAAAAAAAAAAAAGGACACAATGAGCTTCATTAAAATTTGTGCATTAGCCAGCAGAAAGTATATTTTTAAATGCCCTGGGAAATGCTTCAGGATTGTGGGATTAACACAGTTCAAAATGTTGCACATCTTCTTGCATGCTCTTTTTCCCAGGTGTGATAACCATGCATGTGTCCAGACCCTGACAAATGACCCCTGGAAAAGGAGCATCGAAATCTCTGGTCTAAATTATGTCACTGACAAAGTGCCACATGCATATCACCTATCTTCTGTAATTACTGCAAAGTTGTTCAAAAAGTCCAAGTGAAGAGATTTTCAAAATGAGTAAATTCATACAATGTATATAATGCATATGCTTCCTTTTATTTATAAACTTTATAACTAACATAGCAATGGAGGAGTTGGAATTCTTTTATCAGGTATGTATCTTTTAAAGAGCTTTTCAAAATGATTTTTATTGTAACAGAATTATTTGGAAACATTTACGAAAATACAGAAGAGTATGTAGGTTATCATAATCCCACTACACAGATAATCACACTTAACATTTAAATGCATTTTATTGGATTCATATAAATACATCCTGTACTATATCCTCAAGAGATCACAATTTATAACCTATTCTAATTAAATGTTTGCTGGATAATACATAAAGAGCAAATTTTAGCTTCCTCAAATTGTTTTTTACAGCAGTAAAATATATGATGTTGGGTTCTGTATACATCATTTTACTTCTCTGCAACATCTCCACATATTGTAGTTTTCCTTTCTGCTTCTCTAACCCACAGGATTTAGTAATACTAAGATAATTTCAAATACGATTAGGCCTTGTTTGTTTGCTGTTTTTATTCTACTGTATATGTGATCTGGAGAGAGATGTCGAAAGCCTGCCAATTTTTCAAGAATTTTAGGGGAAGGAGAAAAGAGGTTTACATTTTCATAGCTTACTGTTGTTTTCCTAATGTCCACATGAATCCAGTGAAACAAAACAAAGTGAACAAGCAACCCAAAAAGATCTTAGGCAAGGCCATTTACGTGTTTAGAAGATTTCACTGAAAGCTTGACCTTGAACCTTAGAAATCCATCTTCCACCTTCTTTCCATCCCCACCTGCAGGAAATCTACGTTAACTATTTCGTGGTTCCAGCCTCAAACTATCATCCTGGTTCTCTGCCCCTTCTCTTCTCTCAGAAACAAAGGAAATTCCAGCCTGCTTTCTACAGAGAGTGCTTCAACCATGTTTTGGATGTCTGCATTCCTTCTAAGGGCAATTGTGACCTCTGAGTAAGTTGGATAACCAAGTACTTGATTATTGTACAATTCGCAGCCAGAAGACCCTGATAACCAACAGGGTAAGTCTAACTCTTCAAAAGGGAAACCCAGGAAGTCCCCAGACTATGTGAATCTTTTATTTATTAACCACTGTTCAAAGCATGGATCAAAGCAGTGCTTCGGAGTAATTTGGGGCCTTAGGCCATAAACCCAACCTCGTCTAACTGGGTTTATTATCTTTTGGTCACTGCTTACCCTTTCCATAATCTGTACAATGTGAATATAACCTGTGCTATTAGAAGCCTTGGGCACACATAATGGTCTGCCAGCTATATTCACACAAATAAGCTGCTTCCATTTTTATAACAATACACTGAGAGACAGAACATAGAAGTTTTTCAGTTCTAGCATGCTTCTTTAATTATCCTAGGCTTTCTTTTTGTATCATCTTACTCATTATCCTTCTTACATGCTTACTAGTAATATTTTCCTTGCCTATGATTATTAGCGATGCAACCTGCAAGTCCACCACATTTCCTTTCCTTTTACCCAAGATAAAATTACCTCAATAGACCTCCTAGAGCATTTCACAGTGGGCCCAATATTCTCCTGAATTTGTACAGAAGATTAACAATGAATTATATCTAAAAATCTGTAGCTTTAAAAGCTTGAAAATGAGACTTCCTCAAATCATCTATATTCCAGATACCTAATTCCTTTTTGTAACTTTCCACAGAATCTTCTCCATCATTTTCATTCATTTTTCAAGCTATGAAGCTCACAATTAAACACATTTTCTATTTTTTCTTGTGTGCTGAGTCAAACAGTTTTAAATGATACAATCACTTCATCAAAAAACAAGCAAGTATTTAGCAGGCACTCTCCTCAGACCCAATCTTCCCTAGAATCTGAGGGACCCAGAGGCACGGTTGTTCTCAAACACATACAAAAAATAATCTATATCTTCAATTGTTTATGACTATCATAAAATAGTATCATTGTATATCCATTATATTTGCTGTCATAAGAACACCATCTATATTCTTGGGTAATATTCATGTTTTAGCACACTAGGGTCCTGGGCTCCAGTTTGTCATACCCAGACACTTTACAGTGGTCATTTCCCAACATATATGGATATCTTACATTTATTTTTAAATAAATTCATGGTTTTTCCTATAATATTGCCATATTTCATCAAAACAACATTCACCAAAATCAAGTAAGATCACAACCTTCCTCATATTTAATTGCAACAACTTTTCAAAAGGAAAAATCTTTCAACCACTTCTGCTTTTAGTTTCTGCCTGCAGAAAACTAAACAATATACTTATTGTTAAAAATCTTAAGTAGAAAAATATTTAAATTCTTAAATATATAATTAATGTACTTCTGTATTTATGTATTATTATCTGCTTGCCCCTCAGCTGTTAAGATGAAGTTTCGTTCTCTTTAGTCTTTCTCTCAACACCTCCGTAGTTTTGATCATTATATTATTGTTCTCAGTTTTGCTAGTTGTAATGTAGGAATAATAGATTTATTTTTCTGTCTCTTGTCCAATAAATTTGAGCCCGTTTCCTGACATACCTCCTAGTGGTATCAATTGTCAGGGAATGACTGAAACTCTTCTAACTACCAAAAACCTCCTAACTCTGCAGACTTGCTGACCTGGAAAGGGGAGACTGTCATCTACTTTGTGTAAACTACTCTACCATATTTTAAAAGGATCTTTGATATTTTTAATCTGTACCCTCTAGATCATTTAAATGTATCTCAGAAAACAAAACAAAAAAAATGATAAGGTGAAGTTCTGTGACAATTCTAAGTCAGTATGTTACTTGGAAGAAGCCTTTTAAACATAACTGATCTTTTAAAAAAATGTAATAAATTTCCCCAGTCTACTACTTCTGTTTTTCTCTTTCTGTCTGAGAAAGGCTTTGAGTTGTTATACCTGGTGAATCAGATTTCTGTTCCTCTGTGAAAAAGAACCGTAGCCATATTTTTCATACTCTTCTCACCACACGAGTTATGTTCAGTTCATTATACGCAGGGTTTAAAATATGGCTCAAAATGTCAGATCCGGTCAAAATATAGCTTCAATGTTTAAATTGAAAAAACTGATTATAGAAAAAGACACACTGCCATTAATCACCCTCAGAATGTTCCCCTTCACTTTGAACACATTTATCCCATTGTTCTTGTCACTTTCTGAAACAGTTCTGGAGTCCTCTTTCCAGAGAGTCTTTAGGAGGTACGATCAAAACTATGGTGAATGCTGCTGCCGAGTGCCGTCCAACACGAAGACAAGCTCCTAAAAACATTACGGTGCATCTGCATGCACAGTATTCACCAGATCTGGCATCGTGAGACTTCTGGCTCATCCCCAAACTCAAAATGACCGTGAAAGGCAAGTGTTTTGAATCAATTCAAGACAGCCATGACAGTACAACTGAACACATTCATATTTCACCTGATTTCCGGTTTTGGACAGCTTGAATAAAATGTATACATATAAATATAAACTAATAATGTTTAAATGAAAAACAACAAACCAAGACAAGGTAAGGATTATGTTTATTAAAAGTTAGCACTGAGCCAGGGTGGTGGCATGTACCTGACTGTCCCAGTTACTTGGGAGGCTGAAGCAGGAAGATCACATGAGCCCAAGATTTCAACACCATCCTGGGCAACACAGCAAGATTCCGTCTCTAAAAATAAAAAATAAAATAAAAATTACACTGAATCAGGCCATAACGTTTGCTAAATTGAGCCACCAACTTACTTCTGAGTTTCCTAGTAGTTCAAGGATAAGTGAGAAATTGTGAGAATTTCAGGGAAAACAAAATTTTTTAATACTTAACTTTAAAATATTTTTTTCTGGGGGACTATAACTCAAGATAAAATGAGGAAGGGAGCAGAGTGGGCCCATCATCAGTGTTTTCTGAAATTTTCTGTTCCTTCAAGTGTATATAAAAGATTCTTGCATAAGTACATCATACAATGAGGAAACTCTGTATGATTAGATTCAAGAAATCAGAAAAATGTTTCCCAAAGGAGAATTAAAGGAATTTGATGTTATGATCCACAAAAGCAATTTTCCTTCATTTATGTCAGAAATGGAAAAAAATAGAGCTAATTATTTTTCTGTTTTCTATATAGATATCATTTCATTATACCTAGTAACATTATTTGCAGAGTGGTGAATGAGATTCATTGAATGGGAGAGAAGTCACGTGGAAGTCTAATTTGTGCAAGATGCAGAAATTCAAAGGTCATTTCAACTACCAGAATAGAGAAAAAATAAATCCAGTTATTTGCTATACTCACTGATTAAGCAATCTTAAGAAGATACTACTTTAAATGTAAAAAATACCAAGAAAATAATTTTGTGATTAGTCATATTTCTACAGATCATGTGAAGGAACTTATGAAAGATCGTATGCTTAGGTAAATAAAGATGTCTTTACAAATGCCAAAATTTAAGCTAAAGCCAGTTTCTCTAGTAAAAATTTAAATATGTGCTAAAACCAATAGCTGTGCATTGTGGCTACAGCTCTCCCGTTCTGTACTAGACAAATGATGAAGTCATTGATGAAAAACTGAAAATACCGCTTACTGAAGGAAACCTCACCATGGTGGAGTAATAAATACTATCCAGACAACTGATGAAATACTCATTTTCTGTAATAAATGGGTGTGGACTTGTGGATTATCAGGAAATTAGCTAAATGCTGTCTTTGACTTAATAAGTCATAAGTACCGTAATGCTATCAATCAATTCTTCCTCAGTTTTAACCCAGAAAACAAAATATGTGCAGCTAATTAGTTGAAAATAACAACTGCTGGTTCAATTAAATTCTGTAAATTTCACATTCTAGTGTTACCATATGTACATTTGTTTCAAGTAATAATTAAACTTCTGCACTAGACTGCATGTTTCAGGAAAAGTAAACAAATTACATTATGACACAGGGAAATATATCTAAAAATATACATTTAATTTCCTCTTTGAAAACTAAGCACAAAACCCATCAGTGAATCCCTAAAAAGCCTGCAAATTTTTAAATTTCATATTTAATCATAAAGATGCAAATTTGACCTAGCCATTAACATGTGAAACTATGGACATTAACTTATATGTATCACTGAAATTTGCATGTTTCAAAATATTATGAATAGAAGAATATTAAAATGGGCATTATGGTTCATCATGTTTTTGAGAATGGTAAGAGTAATCAGTAGTGAACAAAATTCCTCAAACTTTTACCATCCAGAATTCTTTCCTAAATACAGCATCTTTGTCTTCTCTAACACCTTCTCTTTTTAAAAAGAGGAGGAAAAAAAATCCCTGAAAGTACTACTCCGTTTTTTTTTTTGTTGTTTTTTTTTTTGAGATAGGGACTTGCTATGTTGCCCAGGCCTGGATGGACCTTGAACTCCTGGACTCCCAGGAACTCTCCTTCCTCAGCCTCCTACATAGCTAAGACTATCATCATGTACCACCACACCTAGCTCAGAAGTACTGTTTGCCCAAGAATTTGTAGGCAGATATTTCATTCACATCTGTTCTGAGAGAAAACCGATGACTAAAAAAAACTCATGTTAAAAAGCATTTACTCGAGGTTGGGGATTTAGCTCAGTAGTAGAGCACTTGCCTAGCAAGTGCAAGGCCCTGAGTTCCATCCCCAGCACCCTTCCAGAAAAAAAAAAAAAAAAACAAAAAACTGTGCACACCAAGGAAATATTAATAGGCTGTGTGTGGGCAAATAGCTTGACTGAAAATCGAAGAATAACATGAACACATTAGAGTGGCTTTCCACTTGGCACAATATCTTAAAGAAAACAAAATGTTTGACAAATGTTATCTTCGTTGGATCTCACTTACTGATGAGGCAGGTAGAGCCCAGCATATGCCCTCTTACTACACAGTCATTAAGGGATTGGTTCTAAGCCAATCCTCAACCTGGACCATTTGATGAAACAGTGTTCAACATCACGCTATCCCCCAAAGTTAATGCAATAAGGCATGTGAGATTCAATTATGAAAGCAAGGTGATAATATGGTAATTTTTTTCTTGTTTAATATTTTCCCCACGCATTTGATTCACTGTACACATCATCCTTGAAAACATGAAACTGTTAGTCAAGTGTGGTGACACACGCCTGTAATCCCAGCACTCTGGGAGGCTAAGGCAGGAGGATCTCAAATTCAAGCCCAGACTGGGCCATTTAGGAACTTAGCGAGACCCTGTCTCAAAAAAAAAAAAAAAAAAAAAAAAAAAAAAAAAAAAAAAAAAAAAAAAATCTGGGGATGCAACTCAGTGTGAAGGTCCTGGGTTCAATCTCCAGTACCACAAATAAATAAACAAATAAAATTTTAAAAAGAATTTGATCATCAAAACAATTTATGCCAAATGTATTTTTAAAAAGTTAATGAGAAGTTTATCGCCAGAAGACATAAACTGAGCATGACAACTATGTGAAGTACACAAAAAAGTGCAATTTTATTTTTTTAAATATGCACATATATGTTACCTTTCTAGCATGTTCTTCTAGGGCATTCCATTTAACTTCCACTGAAGACATTGGTGTGATTACAGAAATAAAGCTCAGGGAGAAAGTGATTTGAATATAGCACTCACATTTTTGAACGCATTTTTCTTTCAGAAAGAACCAAAAAAAATTTTAATGCCAAGAACAATCTGCGCTCTGGAGCAGGTCAGAGACAAACCTGTGCTTCGGAGTCCGGTGTGCCCGAGGTGCCGCGGACCGCAGACGCACCTGCCTGGATACTGGCGCGGTGTGCTAGCTGGACAGGCCTCGCTCACTACTTTGGCACCTGACAGGGCTAAAATGTCTTCGGACACAGACTTCGGCCAGCAAAGGAGTGCAAGTGGAGGGTAGGCATTTGGCCGACCTACCAAAGTGCGTCCGGCGTTCCGCTGACGTCAGCTCCTCTGACCCCCGCAGCTGAGACCTCGGGCGGCCGGGTCAGACGGGCTCTGGACACCGCCCCGCGGACCTGGCTCGCGTCGGGCCGGGCCGGGCCGGGTCCCTCGGGCTCTGCGCAGTCCGTCCCCAGGGGACGGGGCGGGAGCGCTGCCGGAGTCGCTCCCCATTGGCTCGCTCTCGGGGCCGGGCCGGGCCTTGCGGCCGCGGATTGGACAGTACCGCCCCCTGTAGGCCGAGGTCATTGGCGGGTGCGGGCCGGGGGCGGGGCGGGGTCCCCAGGGTTCCCGACCGAGCGCGCCCGTCCGCGGAGCCGGGCGCCGGCCGTGGGACCAGAGCTGCGCGGCGGGCGGGCGGGCGCGCGGGAGCGGCCCCGCCGGGACGGGGCCTCCCGGGGAGAGCGGGGCCGAGCTGTGGCGGGCCGGTCCCCGCAGCTGGGGGCCCTCGAGGACAGCGCGTGTCAGCGCCCCGTCTACTGCGGCGGGCCCGCTCCGCCGCGGCGCTGAGGGGAAGCGGGGCCCGGCGCGGCCGCCCATCAGCTGTCAGGCGGGCGGCCGGAGACACAAAGAGCGCGGGGGGCGGCGACGGCGACCGGGGACGGCCACTCCCCGCCGCCCGCTCCTGCCGGGGTCCGAGGCCGCAGAGACAATACCGGCTCGGGCCGGCAGTCCCCGCCCGGCGAGGAGCGCCCCCCGCAGGAGGCACTCGGGGCGCGGCCGCTCCCCAGCCAGGAAAAGTTTGCGGCGGAGCGGCCCTTGGCGTCCGCGGCCCCCGTGGACGACTTTCCGGACTCGGCGTCGGCGACACGAGGTGAGAACGCCGCGGGGAGAGCGGTGGGGCGGGCGGAACGCGGCGCCCGGGGCCCTCGGCACGCTCCGGATCCGGCGGGGGACGGGGACAAGTGCGCGGCTGCAGCGCTGCCCTGCCGCCGCCTGCCGGGCGCGCCCGTGGGAACCCTGAGCCCCGAGGGAAGGTGAGGAGGTCGCGGACGGCCCTGCCCGGGACTGGCTCTGCTTGACCTTGGACGGACGATTTAACCCCTCGGGGCTCCTCGTGAAGAGTGTGTAGGGCGACGGCGGCCTGAGCTAGCGTGTCTTCCAGTTTCTACAATATATCTCCCCTGGAAATGGCCCTTGGGCCTCGGCGTGGTGCAGGAGTTGGGGAGCGCTAGGCCAGGGTGGCTTTACATGAACCCAGATTCACCCTTCACCCTACTCAGAAGTAATTTTTAAGTCTGAGATCTTAAAACGCTAATGCTGAAAGCTTAATTACCCACAGCTTTTTATGAGTAAGAGTGATTTACTTTGCTGCACTATTTGGAGTCCTAGGGGCCAGGCTGGGGACGGAGAGGCAAGCCTCAGGGTGAAGTGGCAAGGTGCCCCTAGAGAGCCCTACCAAATTCACTTTAGGGGAGACCAAGGCGTTATTATGCAAGGAAGACAGTAAACAGGGCAGGTGTTTTTGTTTGTGGTTTGGCTTTTTTCTCCTGAAAACATCTGTTGGTGTGTGTGTGAAGGGGGTGAGGGGGTTTTCCTGACAAAGAAGGAAAAGAAAATATCACTTTTAACCGAAGTAATGTAAACCTTCCTTACAGGAACAGTACCACATAATGCGAGTACATCTTGATCTAATTTTAATGAAGGATTGAAAATAGCTACTGTGTTCAGTATCACTGATGCCAAGATAGCTCACTTACATAATCTTTGTTGGGACGTGTTAGTGGCATGTATAATTTTGATTAATAATTAATATTAAAAGTTTGGTCTGGCTTTGTTGAAATTACTGTCATGGCAGATTGTTTTGCAAGAAAATGAAGTGTTAACATTTGGTTATCATGAAAGCCGTCATTTTTTCGATAGAAGGTGAACTCAAACATTTTGCATGGCCCAAATTCTCTTAAATACTGCAGATACACTTTGTGAGAAGTTATTTTCATGAGAGTGCTTTCTAGATAACAGGTTCTCCACTGGACATTTTTTCTCTCCATGGAACTTGCAGCAACAAAAATTGATGTAAAAACTACAAGTGCGTAAATACAAATATTAAACATATTTACCAACTAAAATACCCAGTGCTCAGATTAAAGTAATTTAAAATTCATCTTTTATTTCCTTTAACAAAGTTATCATCATGCTTTAGTGGAAAGGAAAAAGTACCAAAGAACTTGCCAAAAAAAAAAAAAGTGAGACTAATTCTAGTATCTAGCCTGAAAGTTTATAGCTTAAACTAGGGACACACATTTGGAAAAAGACAAAGACAACTGGTAGGGTTTCTAGGAGAAAGGTAGCAATATTGATTTAACATAATACATTTCGTGACCTAGTTTTATTTGAAGAACATGAGCCTTTGAAAGGTATGTTTGTTAAATAATCAGCAGCTGTTTGCATTGTGATTGAATGTCTAATTAAACACCCTAATCATAACCATAATATTTCACCTGAGTACTGTTTGGTTTTTAAATTTGTTTCTCAATTGGCATGAAAGAAACCTTTCGATTCAGTTGTATGAAGAAAAGCATTCCTTTTAAAATCAACTAGATGTGCAGTGAGGAAAAACCTATCTACAATCTTATACCAAGTGTAAATTAAGCCCTGGAAGTAGCTTCTTGCCAAGGTCTTCACTGCAGACCAGTACTGTGTGTAGAAAGGAGTCAGTGTGGACTACAATGAGATGTGTTGTTTTTCCTGAAGGGCTTGTGTAAAAGTCTGTTTGGTGACCTCAGGAGAATACCAAGGTCTCACATTTGTGAACCTGGAAACTTCCGGAAAGCAGCTGCCATATTTAAAAGTGACCACTCACCAGAGAATCTAGCATTGAGACTACTGTCTCTGTGGAATTCGTGTTCTCAAATTTGCTAGTTGGGCAGCCTTGTAAGAGTTTGGAGCAGTGTTATCTCAAAGATATGGTACTTAGGGCTGCATCAGAATCACCTGTCGTATTTGCAAGACTTCACACTCCTGGGCGCTTCCCTTACTTGCACTGCCTGTACGAGCCAAACTTAAATTCATATTCTTCAGCTCCTTCAAAAGTAATTTATCGCACTAAATTTTAACAACTCGTGTTAGAATTTTCTTGTCAGTGTCGTAGTGGCAAGTGTAGCTTTCTTCTAGGAACATTTAAAAAAGGTTCCCAGAAGCTCTGTCCTCTGATTTCTTCCTTGTGGCACTAGACCTGTTGGCTTCATCTTTTAGCTTGTGACAGGGAGCCCCTCATGAACTGCTTCTGTAGGTAAATCAAGATACACTGTTAGTAGAGTTTAGGCTGCTTTAGGGCACAAGGCCCGGTGGGCTAGAGTTCACATACCTCCTTTCTGTTGGGGTATTTGCTGCTACCCTTCCCAGCTTGCGGGTGATTTGTGGGCATGGCAATCCTTGTCTCCTCCCCTTCTTCAACTAGGGAGATAAGGTTTCAAGCAAAGGACTGAGAGTGAACCTTGAGGGACAGCGGGCCTGGGGGAGAACAGAGCAAGAATGCTAAATGGAAAGCTGTCCCTTTCAATACCCTTCAACACTCACGCTCATTTGAAGATTTCAGTGCTAAAGCTGATAACTTAGATGTCAAGGGTGTGATTACTCCTAGGCCCCCTGCTCTCTATCATCAAAACTTTCATCTTCAAACTCATCTAAGGCCTCCTGTGACCTCTCTGTCCATAAACTCCTCTAAACATGTAAAGAGGATTTTCATATTTATTGAAAAATGATAGGAAGAGTTTAGAAGAAGGTGTCAAAGAATAGGCCCAGGAGTCTGCCAGACCTGATTTCAGCCCTAACTTGAACATTTACTTACTTGGTGGCCCTGAGCTGCATCATTGAGCCCTCCTTTCACTTGCCATGCTTTGAAAATGAGGATAGTAGCACCTGCTTCATAGGAGCTGTTTTGGAAATTACATAGGATTGTAATTTCAAATGTATGTAACTTTAAATTTATTATAATAACTTTTTCAAATTTCTTTTTCAGCCCTGGAGAGTTGCTGTAGAAGAAAGGGGAAAGGAAGACACTGCTGGAGGAGATAAGTAGCTCTGGACAATGGAAGGTCACATTTCTAAATGGTAATTGTTGAGCAGCAGGGAAAAGGCTGGGAGAAAGATGTGCCTTGCGGTGCCAACCGGTAAGTTGAGTGTCATGGTGTAGCTCAGGTGCTGTATCGTCCACCTTTCTCCCTTTTCATACCACCGTACTCAGCACTTAATTACATACTTTCCTGACTCACTGGGAGAAGCACTGATTATGTGGTCAGCCTCAAATGTTTTAATCCTGGCTTTCGATTTTAGTATCACCAACCCTCAACTTTCTAGAGTTTAAAGATGGTTCACTGTCTCTCCTTAGGACCTGGTTTTTTGAATCATTGGTGCTCCTGTGGGAATGGATTCAATTCTAGATTTGCTTTTACAGACGATTTGCTGCCTAGACATAAGAAAATGGCCAGAGAGATCCTTGTCCCCAGATTTTTAGCACTACCTTTTTACAACTATTTATACTTTTTCTTTTCCATCAGCTCACTTGTCCCTTACAGCAGCCCAATGAAGTATTATGAATATTACTGGACATTTTCCTGTGAAGCACCTCAAATTCTTCGCTCTTTCCACCTCTAGTCTCTCTTACATACACCTACTGCTAAGCTAATCTTTGCTTCTGTCATGTCAGATTTCTAAAATCAGAGTCCTTTAATCAAATTCAGTCTCTCCTGTCTGGTTTATAGATAACTTAAAAAACCCAGTGTCCAATCATACTGGAAACACTGTCCATAGTTTCAGGAATGAGTATGATGGCTTAGCTCATTAGTGATGCCTCTTCTTGAACCACCCAGATTCTACTCATTCTTCAGTTTGTGACTCCTTCTTGGAGCCTTCCCAGATAGTTAACATTTTAAGGATCTTACTCTGCTCTGAATTCCTATGGCCTACTCATAGAGTCCTAATAGTTTCTAAAAGCTAGAACTCTTTAAGGTACGATGCTAAAATTTAAAGAGGCTTAACCCTTCAAAGTATTTGATACAGCAAAGAAAATATGTTAATACTTCTGTCATGTTGCTGTGGGAGTCATATTAGGTTGCCGTACCGTCCTGGTTCCACAGTTCATGATCTGTAAATGAAAAAGGTCAGGCCAGGTGGTCTAGATAGTTTCTCTTCATTCTGAAGTTCTGGGATAACTTGGCCTTGCTTAAGTGGAGTGGGATTGGGGCTCTTGCTATGTTCTTGAATGGAAATACGGGTACAGACACTGTATCTTCAGGATACATTCTCTTCTGGAGATTTCTACTGCTAAATTTGGCACAATTTTTGAATACCATATCCTTTTCTGGTTTAACTTTTAACCAGAATTGGGGGAAGGTTAATGGGGGACAAATTAGTACTAAAATGATATACAGTAGGCACACTAAAGCATTATCATCCTTGAGAATGACTTCCTATAGTAGAACAAATAGGACTAACTGCTGAATAAGCCTTAATGTAAAGCAATTCTAATTTACAGTCATCCTTTTGTATTCACAAGGGATTGGTCCCAGGATCCACCCTCCTGCACATACTAAAATCTGAAGGTTCAAGTCCTTTGTATAAAATAACATAGTATTTACCTATAACCTACCCGTATCCTCCTGGATACTTTAAATCATCTCCAGATTATTTATTAAGCCTACTAAATGTAAGTAATTATAAATAGTTGTTCTAATGTATTCTTTAGGGAATAATGGCAGTGAAAAAGGCTGTCCATGTTCAGTGCAAACAATCATATACATGTATTTTTTTTTTGCTCCACTATTAGTTCTGAGTCTCAGATGTGGAAGCCAACTGTATTTTGCATTTCATTTTCATTGACTAATGCTGTGTTTTCTTTTTTAATCATTTCATCACATAAAAAAAATTAGGATAGTCACAACTCTAGATGCCATATGACTTTCTGTCATAATCCAGTTGGTGAAATGGTGTAAGTGTGCACATATATGTACACATATCACATGCACATTATGCATAAATGAAGAAGGATACCCTCAAATTATGAGGTGCCATTATACATTGACCAGACTTTAAGAATATCCCTTTAAAGTGTGTTGACATTTCATTGACCTTTGAAGTTTCATTCTGTTAATCATACTCAAAGTGCTAAAGCTGTGGTTGACTGGTCTGGTGTTTTTACATTCAGTCGTGCTTAGCATATAAATTCTTCAGCATAATTGTGACTTATTTAGCAAAAGTTTCCTTCCTTCTCTGAAAATGTGAATTGTGCTTGTATTTTTGAGTCTGTTTTTTTAAAGTTTGCTTCAGGCTGAATATCATTAGAGGTTGAATTGAAATGTTTTCCTGTCATTAGTTGTTTGGGGTGTGGCTTCTTAACATAGAAGTAATGGAGATTTCTTGCTTAATTTCTTGCTCTTATTCCTGCAAAAGCTAGAACTCTTCAAGGTACAATGTTAAAATTTAGAGAAGCTTAACACTTCAAAACCGTATGTTTTTCAACATAAATGTTTAGAGATCTCTCGATCCTCTTACTGTAGATTAAAACTACCAGGGCTAATACTTTTGTCAAACAAGAATTCAAGAGAACTGTTTTCATAGAAAGCTATAATTATATTCCTTGAATTTTTGTGAGTAGAATTTTATTTTATGGTAAACAAAGTATTTGCAAAAAAAAGACAAATATGTTTCTTTTTAAAATCTTAACATTTTACTGCTATCACCTAGAAATTGTCTGCTGAAATGTTATAAGGTTTCTGGGTCTTAAATTTATGAAATCAGTCTTTGGAAGTAGTCTTTAATATGCTTATCTATCTTAGAGGTTTCTAATTTAATATTTCTAATAACCGTGGAAATTACTAAACTTTTTGCTAAATTTTGACTTATATTTACAATTTTTTGGTAATTACCTTTGAGACTCCAGATCTTTTTTTTGAATTTTTTGCCTTAAAAGGGGTTATTAAATAAGAAAGTTAAAATTTAAAGCAGAGTTTTCATTTTTATGAGGTAATTGTATACTTTACCAATATGTGGCTCCATCTTTGAAGTATGTTCTGCTCCTTTGGTGAACTTTGATGTCATTGTATCATTTACTTATCCACACATAAGACTTCTTAGTTCCACTGTCATAGAACTCATCTTATTTTCTCATCTCTCATTAATATTGTCCTCTCTTTTTTCTCCTTTTTTTCTGTTCTAATTTTTTTTATTATAGAGCTATTTTTTTTATTATAGCCCCATCTCAAAGTGAAAAGTATATCCTTTTCTCTTAGTCAAACATTTAGCTTCAGCTTTGGTCCTTTTTTAGAATATACAATAAAATATCTTAAATATTATTTCAGTACCTAAAGAATGCAAAGGATTGCAGTGCTGAGTACAAGGATTCCCCAGAGTAAGAGTGGCAATTTCCATTTCGAAAGCTACAGTTTCAGCTGATAGACTTACTTCTTTCTAAGTAATTAGAGTCTCAGGACTAGAATTGACTAAATTCACAACTTTAAGATAAAGTCTGGTTTCTTCAGAAATCTTTTGTTAAGTCCTGATAAGTCCATTGGATGCATGATAGATTAACAAAATCAATGTATTTGCTATTCTTTTATTATTCGAAGTATACTTTGTCATCATAAAGAGCTTGCTGTCATTTGGATCTTGGCATATGTATTCACATATGGTTTATTTTCATTTTATTTAACAAATTCTTGTGTTTTCATGTACCAAATACTGTCCTAAACACTTTATAAATGTTAGTTTACTTAATCCTCTGAACTCTATAGTTACAAATATCTTTGTTTTACAATTGAGCTAAGATGCAGAATTTTATTTTCTGGTAGAGCTTTGAGGTGAGAGAGACGGATAAGTGTAGGTAGATAATAGTAATGCTGAGAAGCAACAGAAAAATGTGTAGGAATATGAGGAAGATGAGAAAGGATCAGGGGTTCAGCTGGGCCAGTCTTAAAGAGCAGTGTGTCCTGCTTCCTCAATTTTAAGCCTCTGGGCTTTAGGAAAAATGATGAATTTAGCAGAAGAAGATGGTAGAGCAGTTCAAAGTTGAAACTATGGAGATCACAGAGAAGCATCTTGGGAGAGGTAGATTGGAAGGAGGAAGAATGCTGACAAATGAAGGGGGGAATTGCAGATTCGCTTCATACATAAACCTCTTCCCCAGATTCACAGTAACAGAGGCAATGTTACTCTTCTTTCTGCCTGCTGTATGTGCTTCATCCAGGAGGTAAGCGCCAAGGGAGGGGGAAATTTCTCCTGTCTGCATTTTGAGACTTGGGTGTGCTGCTTCGAGATGCCACTGGTATCTCAGTAATGTTTGTTTATACTGGATATTTTTCTGTGTAGCCTTTGTGGATGGGACTTATAATACAAACAATACTGTTAGCAGAACTGCAGGTACTCGATTGCTGTGTTTATTTTATTAGTTAAAAAACTGCCAGAGCCCTAGGACTTCTGAGCACATTTAAAAATACCAGAGGCAATTTTTAAGAATAGCTTAGAAACAAAGAGAAAATAAGAAGAAAAGTTAAGACTTTGCATGCTTTAGAATGGTGAACAACATGGTAGATTTTTTTCCCCCCAAAGATTCTAAATAGTTCATTTTCTAAAAGATAAGTGGATTCTTCTTGTACAGTAGTATATAAGTCCTTCTCTTAATAGATAATTTAAGTGAAATAAAAAGTCTAGCCCTTTTGTTCCATAGAATATAAAACTAAAGCTGGAATAAGAATTTTGGGGGGGGTTAGGATTTTTTAGGTGCTCCTAAAATAATCTCTAGCAGCTTTTCTTGGTCAGATCACAGGCTTAGAAGTACTTACTACCAATTTTTGATTGTGTCGGGACACCATAACTGAAACTGTGACCCTTGCAGAAAATCCAAGATACGTGGTCAATCTTACTTTTAAATTTTCTGTTAATTAATTTTACAGCACTCCTGAAATCTCTCTCTTTATCCTGCTCTTGGTAGCAAAGGTAAATTAGTCGTTAGTGTTTATGAAAAACACTGTTTAAATAACAAAATGTTGAGCTAATATAAATGATAAAAGTGTTGATTTGGAGAAAATTTATTTTTTGGTAGCTGTTCATTCCCCAGAGAGAGAAACATAATCTTGCCAGGTTTGTTTAGACCACCATAAGTAAAATAAAGAGTTTTTCCATGATCATTGTATGGCAATAACATATTTAAACATTTGAAGAATCACTAGTAAATAATCCTTATAAAATATAAAGAGGGAAAAGGAGCTTTTCTTTTGTTCTTTTATCTGTTTTTCATATTTCTCCATCTTTTCCTGTTGTGACAGAAATGTTTACTTTCCTCCCCTGTTCTCTCCCTTTGTGCCTCCCAGACTGCCACCATGCCAAGTTTTTCTACCATTAGGCAGAAAAGAAACCTAAGTTTTCAAGCTGCCAGAAACAATCCTGTGCTTTCTCAGACTCTCCTGCCCACAGGCGGGAGGGCAGAGCAGAAGGTGGTAGATTGTTTTGGCTGCAGACTCCTCTCTTAATGCTGAACCTCAATGTGAAATGGGGGTCACCTGAGCGCTCCTAGCTTCAGGATCCCTAGTGGGCCGAGTCCAGCACAAACCTGCAGTGACTGCTTATTTTTTGGGTGAAAACACTGCAGTGCAACTATAACATGAGTTGTTTCTTCATTATTCTTTGAGCAGAAATGTGGTTTTTGTCTTATAGGTGTATAGTTATTTTGTTGAAAATCTTAATTTCTTACTTGAATCAGATGATTAAATTCTTACTTGAGCGGCTGAGCTGCTGATAACCCCAAACACTGTTAAGTCAAAGATCACAAAACTCACAAAATTCTCCTGAAGGGGTTTGGGATTTAGCTTACTTTCCTGAAGGTATCTTTGATTTTGAGGCAAATGAGCTATTTTAAATGAAGTTACCTATTCTCCTGTGCATTGGTGTGGAGGTCTTGTGACTGGGTATAGGTTGAGCTCTTAGTAAGATTTTTTTTTTTTTTTTGTCGTTCCTATTTTCTCTATTTTCTGTCTGCTTTGTCCCTGTTTGCATTTGATATAAGGCACCTGAGCTCCTTTTCTGCTTGCAGCCCATTTCCCACACCAAGCAGTATTGGAGACAACTAAGTTCTTCAGCAGAGAGTGTTATGAGTCACCTGCTAATTACTGTCTGTAAATATATTCTCCAACAATTTTATAGTCCTTCTATTTTAAAAAGTGTGTGGGCGTGGGAAGTGAGTTGAATGAATTCAGGGTAATTGCTGGTTCTTTGTATTAAAAAAAAAAAAACACACTAGTTAAGGGAAGTCTCCTTCCATGATTTGTGTGTATTTGACTTAAAAAAATCTTCCAGCCCTCCCTCATTCCATTTGCCTCTGTACCTCATAATTTAAGCAACGAAGGAATTAGAGCCATAGGAGTTTATAGCTGGAAGATTTTATAGAGAATCTGCTTAACCCTTTTATTATAGTTGAGGAAAATGACGTCCAGTGAGCTTAAATGAGATCATGTCCTTAGTCTAAAAGCCCAAACAACATTTTAGTAGTTTGTCTCCATTAGTAAACACTGTTCTCATTAATTTGTCCTAATATATTCATAGTCAGAATGTAATAACTAAGTGTAGGTAGTTCTTTTTGTATGTAGCTCAGTCATTTTGTTAAGAGAACTCTGTGAAGTATAGATATAGTTTCCATTTGTAGAGAAAATGGACTCGGACTCTCAAGGGTACGTAATCTGCCCACCCCAGGCATCTTATCAAAATGGCCCGTGTCTCTTGTCTTTTCACGTTGGCCAAGTCATCTGCTGGTCCCATGACCCTTCCCATAGACCCCTGGATGGGGAATGGCTTCTTCATATGTATTATGGCTCTGGTTCCACACTGGGACCAGTTATTTCTTGTCTCTGTCAATTTTTAAAAGGAAGAAAAACTTTAAAGACCTGTGTATGAGCTCTTTAATTTTTCAAAAGAAAGATGCTGGGTAATTGTAAACAAGGCATATACTAAGAGTTTTCTTAGCAACATCTTAAAAATCAAGGTAGTATACACTGAGCACCAGTGTGTGTCAGGCTACTTGTGGGGCAACCGGGAGTGCAGCAGTGACTGAGACAGAGCCATGGCCCGCAGGAAGAGGCTGTGCACACACCTCTCCTTTCGGAGATTCATGGGGGAGGGAACCTGCCCCCAGCAGGGTTTGTCTGTCTTCATCCCACTTGACTTCCTCCTGTCTGAGATGGGTCAGCTTTTTCTCAATATTGATACTCAACGTTAAAGAGAACTAGCTAGATACAAAAAAGTAGGAAAAGTAATGAACTTAGGACAGTATCACATAGTTTTTTTCTTGGGTTCTCTTTAACTTGATGGTGTATATAATAGTCTCTGTTATTGCATAGCTTTAAAAACATGTTTTAAGGATTATGTAATTTTAGAATAGATCAGTTTCTAAGTATCACTGGCTATTTTTTATGGCAACTGATTATTGATTTTACACAAAATGATTTAAAACAGCTTTAAATTAACTTTGGCTTTATACATGCTTTTTAAAATTAAAAATAAAAAATAAGATTATGTTCTAATCTTTTAAAAATAGCACTGCCGTCACTTAATTACTAAAACTATTGAGAGATGTATCAACTTTGTACTGTTGAACTAAGCTAAAACTGGCAGTTTTTCAAATTGGGAAATATATAAACAAAATAAATATTTAAAAAGGCAGTTTCCATTATAGAATTGTGTTCCTCTGAAATAATTTATTATTCTGAAGGTGTAATACTAATCATGTTGGATTTTTACAATTTGGGCAATTACAGCTTTATCATTTTAATGGTCTTGGCTTTATCATTTTTAAAAAGCCTTTTTGAATTCTGAATTCTGCCATGTGATTATTACAATGAAACTCATCTTAAATTTATCTAGTGTTCCTTTAGAAATATGATCTATGTCTGCAGCACTGGGAGGGTACTGCTTGGTGAGAGCTGCCCTTTGTGAGGATCTAGTGGAGCCTGAGCCAGGAGGGAAGAGCTGAGGCAGCAGGTGGTCTGAGGGAGGTGGCCTGAGAACTGCTGACCACTGTAGGCCAGAGGGAAGGGAGGGAGCTGGGGTGGAGGAGTAGGGTGGAAAGTCCCTTATTAGCTGGAGCCTGGATGCCCTGACCCTCTGGAATCCCCCTCCCTAGTGAGAAAGCCAGCCAGAGTTAGGAGGGAGGGGTTCCTAGCAGATGAAAGTGGGTGGAGAAAGTAGGGAGATAACCATACCAAGTATAAATTCACTGGTAAGCTTTGTGAGGTCCTGTCTGGGAGCTTGGTCCAGGTAGTAAAATCAGTACTATTTTAAAGGAGAGTTTGGCAGTGAATAAGTATGTGATAAGTGAATGAGTGACTGAATTGCTCCCACCACCAAAGGGTCTTTTCTGTTCTTAATTTTTTTTAACTTTTTATTCTCAGTTTACAATGAAAATAGTTATTGAACTGTTGTTAACTCTCCTACTTATTCAACCCCACGCCCCCTTCTATTCACAAATGATCCAGAAAGGCTTACAGTAAACAAAAGCATCAGAATAGGAGAGTGAGGTGGATGTGATCTCCTGCCCTGAGCCTGGGGCCTCATCTGGGACGCACTGTGAGTGACACCTGCTTTCTGCCACTGTGTCACCTGTGGCAGGGATAAGTGAGATCACACATAGATCTTGCCCAGCATGCAATACCTAGTTGACATTGTATTAAAATTTAAAGCTATAAACTCAAGCACACACACTTTTGCTCAATTTACCATTTATTTTTCACTACCGTTTTGTTAAAGAATGCTGAGTAAAGTATTTATATTCATGTGTAGACTAGAAGACATTAATATAATTTTTTATATTATCCTATATATTCTTCTTCATAACTCCGTAAGCTCTGTACAATCCAAGGTAATGCTTTTCTTCCTAAAATTTGAGTTTCTTAACAGTCTTGCACCATTCACAGGAAATCACCCCCTGTAAATTCTTAGTCTCCATCCATATTCCCAAGGCAAGGGCCAGGTAAGTCTGTACTTTCATGACTTTTGGAGACAAGCAAGGGGAGGCTCTTCATTAGCAGGAAATGTAGTGAGAATTAGAAGCCCTTGAACTGGGCTAAAAACAGTGAAGATTAGTAAATATAAAAGAATGAATCAGAGAAGGTGAAGGCTTAAAGTGCAGAATTTTGTACAGTTAGGTCACTTCCATTTCAGATGAGGTGTCTGTGTGCTTTCTAGAGGAGACAAAGACCACTTGCGTTTCTTGTCTTCAGGTGTATTTCTAAAATAACAGGATGGAGGCCGAATGCCATTGCTATTAATGGTGCTGCCTGCACTCTAGGCCTCAAAGCAAGGCAGAGGGGCAGGTCGTAGAGCCTGGGCAATGGGCCTCAGGCTCACAGGGACACTCCTATTCCTGGAGCTTCACTGTGAGCCCTTGGGCCAAAGGCCTGGGCCGGGACGGTGGATGGACAGGGGAGGGAAAGATGGAGGCTGAGGGAAACACAGCCTTCTCTAGGTGGACATGGCCAGCTACTCTCAAAGAGAGTCCTGAAAGACAGAAAACTAGAGGGAAAGAAAGGGGGGTGGGTAACCTCTACCAATTGCTCATAAGTGCTTAAAATCTCACCCAGTATTGGCCATCTAATTTAAAGATTCTGATCTCTTAAAACTCAGAGAATTGAGTATATAAATAGAGGTAGGGTGGAGGAGCTTGAGTGGCTAATGTTTTCAGCTGTTCTTAGTTATGTATAGCGTGAGGAAAGTGTGTTATTATAGGATCAGTTGAATGAATTGAAGATTGGATCATTTAGGATGGCTAAGAAAAATTTTCAGACTTTATCTAGGACTAGTCTAAACTGTCCCCACTAGAAGGAATTAAATAATCATTCAAATAGTTAGAAGGAAACTGATAGGGGAAAGATGCTACAAGGGGCAGGGAACCAGAGCTGCACTTTGGGGTGGGAAGACTCTTCAGAACCTCCTCAGACAAGGAGATAGCAATGGGAAGCTCATAGTTTTCAACTAGGTAACCTGTTGCCTGTATTTCCAAGGTTATAGAAGACAGATCAGGGTCTGATGTATTGAACACAACCAGATCTTATTCTGCAGTATTTAACTCATGATTTTCAAAGCAATATTTTTTAATCTTCAGCAAACTTACTTATTCAGTCATTCTGTATCTATCAGTGGTTCTCTGCCAGGAAGGTACAAAAAAAAGCACTGGATAGCTTTTGCAAAGTCTAGGTACCCAGCAGGCTCCCCATCTATGGAGAAAATTGCAAAATGTATGGGGTACGAGGAAATCCAGGTATGTGGGCTTAAAAAAAGCTGTCCAGATAATCTATTGCTGCCCTCTAACTTTGAAAATCATTGTTCCAAGTGGAGCCTATACTGCCCAATGCCCCCACCCCCGCAAAAGCAAATATTGGAAACAACTACGTAACATTGAATCTCACCTACACTGGCAATTTTGTTTAGCTTCTATTGGAATAAATCTCCTTTAACTTTCACACAGATTTCATCTTGGTCATATCTTGCTAAAAAACAAACCTATACATATAGGTCATGAAGTATCATACTAATGCTTCTTCCATTCATGAACTCTTATAACTAAGATCTTAAGGTCTTCCATGACTTGGAGAATTTTTCATGTTTATTCATAAAACACTGAGCAAGAAATTGGATTTTCAAAGTTGTGCTAAGTTTTGATATCTCTTCCATGTGTTTATGAAATTAACTGTTATTCGAGGTTGTTTGCTTAGTATGTGCTAGTCAATTAACATTTACCATTTTTAATTTAAAGTTATTACTTAAAAGTGGTAAGATTCCAAAGCAAGTGGGGGATCTGTCACTGAGAAAAATTTATGGGTGTGAAAATATTTTCTTTTTGTAAACAGTTCCTGATGTACAATGTCTTCACAGGGTGTAAGCTCTGGTATTTGTCTATTTTAATTAAAGAGTACCCTGCCTGTCTGTTTGTGGATAACTTAAAAGAAGTGGGTGTCTTGGGGAGAAGTTCATGAGGTTGGTAGCTGGAGCTGAGAGTTTGGATGATTGACTCAAGCTCCGGTCTGTAGTGGCGTATGAACGCCAAGTACTAAGAATTTCTGGAATGTAGAGTTGCACAGCACTGATAAAGTTTGCTTTGTTCCCCTATGTGACTTGACCCATTGATAAAGTGTGGTTCCCTAGGAAGTTTTAATAGTTCAAAGTCCTTAGTTAATAAAGAAGAAGGCCACAACATAATTCAGCTTGTTTTCACCTGCTGCCTCAAAGATTAACTTTCCTAACCTTAATGGGATAGAGTTACCCTTTGCTTTGAAAAAGTCATTCATAAAGCTCTTCACATTTGTTAGTTTCGGTAAACATGACACTGTTTGTGAGGATTTTGTTTTTGTTTTGGTTTGGCTTACAAAGTACTAAAGACTTCTGCAATTTAAGAGCCTTGTGGTAACTTCATCTAAAACCAAATCTCAGGGAAAGGCACACCCACTTTTTTGTATCAGCTTAATCTTCCACTAGACTAAGAAGGGTTTCGAATTACCTCAGGAAAGTAGGGACTGATAGAGCTTAACCTTCAGTTTTCCTCATTTAGTTTCATAAGAGAATGGGAGTGGAATTCAAAACGTTCAAATTTGCAGTTAATGTGCGTCACTGTGCTGCGAGTGATAGGGTCTGTGTTTTTCCAGTGAGAAACTTTGATCCACAGACTGATACATGTCTATTATATACCTCTTTATTCCCTTCTGTGTTTTCTCCTGATTGTTGCTTACTCTTTCAAAAATCAGCTGACTGTGGAAGTTCTCTCTGGGAGCAGATTTCAGAGCAAAAGTGATTATAAAAGCAGCACGTAAGTCTTTTCTTTTTTTGATACGAGTTTGTAAGTTTATAACTTTCCTATTTTTACAGATACTCTAAGTTTACTTCACTAGTATTTACTGTTAAATGTGCGGCTTATGCTGTTAAGATAATTCTGTTTCTATGTTCAGCCTCTCTTGCTCAGAGAAAGATTTTGATTATCTAATACATGTTAGAATCATAAACATAAATATCCTGGCCACTTGCCTATTTTTTCTTGTGGTCAACAGTAATGGATGAAAGTTATTTGCATATGTTGTCTTTAGTATGTTATAAAATTGTCTAGAAACTTGGCAGATGAATAATAGGCATCTGTGAAGCTCTTTGCTTCTTTTGAATTTGAGGTATTTTCTAGACTGTTTCTGTATGAATGAGCCTTTTATAAATTTTAAGATCCTATACATCCTAGAAACACCTGCTGGGGGCCTTTCGTCAGGTTAACCAAACACAAAGCAGAAGAAGTTTTACCGCTGTTGACAGTGAGCGACTGTAAACATCCTCGACTGGAAGCTGGGAGGCCAGAATGGGCTTTCAGTCGGATGTTTGCAGCTGCTTACTGCCTCGGACTTCAAGGAGCTGCTCCAGGAGCAATTACCATGTTTATGAAAACTGAATACCTTGCTTTCTCTTTGATACATTTTTACAGAGCTTGGGGAGAAATGGCATAAATTAAATAACTTTTAAACCATCTTTGTGCATTTTGAGATGTCTTCAGCCAGATGAGAGGTAGAGACGTTCTATGTGTGTATTGATTGTACAGTATATATTTTGGAAAAGACAGACATTCTTGAGAGAAGTGAAGAAATACATTGCACTACTCTTGTTCTTTAAAGAAGTATACTAGTATACTATTTCAAAAATAATCCTCGAAAGTGATTTGTTTTATGACACTATATTTATCTGCAATTTCAAAATAGGTGCTTTTTTAGAGCCACTCACAAATATTTTTATTGATGAAATCTAAATTGTTCAAAAAGGGAAAAAGATTAAAGGCCAAAGTGAATTAATTCACTTTCACATTATTTGAATAAAATCTCCATTATTTCTTTCTTGGTTTAGTTTTTCACTAATAAAGTGGAAGTTTCCAACTCAGTTAAGTGTCTACAATAAACTAATATTGATTCATCTAAGTCTTACTTGAAAAATCTGTTTGTTTTTGCTGATCAGCATAGGAGTTAGACTTTGGCTGAGACCATCTCCTTACAAGTGAAATGTTTAAGCAACAACACATATCTCTTAAAATAGTAAATGGATTAAATTCTGTTTTAAGTATATGAAGGCAATTTCAGATTAAGAATACTATTGTGGATCTCTGTGAAGGACCTAATTTCTAATTTGTCTTTTGTTAAGTCTGTATTTTTCTTAGGGCAGATTTGTTTAATATGAGTATTCATTCACTTAGACTGTAGCAATGAGACACTTTAAAAAGTAATGAAGATGACTCCCTTGTCTTCTTTTTTTTGGTGCCAGGGTTTGAACTCAGGCCCTTGTGCTTGTGAGGCAGACACTCTGATCACTGAGTTAAATCCCCAGCCCCTCCCTTGTCTTTTAAAACACAGGATTTTTAAAACATACAGTATTTTATTGATTTAGACGTTCTAGCTTCTGCTCCCCACTTCACGCCCATCAGCGATGTGGATGAGGGGTGATGTGAGGCAGCGTGACCATCTCATTATTTGAAGTGGTGGCCGTTCTAGTAGCTGGTGTGGACAGACTTGTACAGAGGTGCTTTAAGTTTTCCTCGTCCATAAAGCCATCAAGTGAAAAAACTCAATTAGTCATGCCAGCCTGGGGAAGGCCGCTGCTGCCCTGGGAATGCGGGGGCTGAGCGGGGAGCCCTGGGCCAAGCCCCGGGGCCGGATTGAGAATGCAGCCTGTTTTTAACAGGTGAGTGGAAACTCTTGGAGCAGATAACTCAGCTGTGTCTCAGGAACCCATATTTCCCAGGAAGGTGGCTACTGGTTTGAAGAAATGGATAAATTATTCGCAATTCTTTGACCTTCACTTCCTTCAGTTTCTCCTCCATGTTCACACACCCTTCACCTCCCCCCACTCCGCTCTGAATCTTGCATTTTCCACTTTTAGTTGGTTATTTCGTTCACATACATAATTACTTACTGGAATTTTGTCATGTGTAAAAATTACAACATTCTTAGATACTCTTAAACCAAAAAATATAAACCTTCATAAGCTATTCTGGTTAGGATTGAAATTGATACCTATTATTTATATGGACTTCTGCCGCACATTTTCACAGTAACAATCTAAAATGCTATTTTAAAATGTCAACAGCATGCTATTTACAGTTGAAGTAAGTTCTAGACGTAGTATTTTCATTTTACAGAAAAACACCCTAATTTTAAAAATTTACAATATTTTCTACAATAACATAGGCAAAGTTACTGTTTACATAAGTAAAATAAATCGGCATTTTACATAAATTAGAAAATACTGTTAGTTGCTTTCATGTGGATATTTATTAATATAATTTTTAAAGTTTCACATTCAGATCAGCAAAATAAAATAGCACATATGAAAAATCTCTTTGTGGTGTCTGGAATCAAACTCAGGACCTTGAGCATACTATGCAACTGCTTTACGACTGGGCTACTACACCGTCAGCCCCACAAAACTCTTAAAATGGACTCCAGGAGGTCAGTTACTGAGAATAAAACACTGTCAGCATGGGTGCTAGAGAAATGTAACCCGAGTTGCTGTAAAGTTAGTAATGTTTAAAAAATAGCAGCACACTGAGTAACCATAAAAACTACTGTACACTTAGTTGTTATTTTATGATTTGCCAAAATAAAAATTAACACAACCTTAGAAAGGAGATTTCTAAAGGAAGTGTAAGAGTGGCTAAAAGTGATAGTTCTTCTGACCTTAAACTCTGATTTGAACCTGTACTTCATTTTGTACTGATGTTGTCTATAAATAGCACGAATGTGTAAGCCCTTTCCTCCGGGAGAGAAGAGCAGATATGAGGGGTGAGGCCTGTGGAGACGGGCTGCGTGGGAAGCCTATCCTACCCAAGTATTAGTTTCTAGACCTGTGAAGCCCATGACCTTCCAGATTGCTGTCTGGATTGTCTTGTTTTCTTTCACCAGAATTTTAGCTAAATACCACATTTAGGGGAAAAAAAGTCTTTCCGGAGTGGTGCCAGTATTTGGTGGATTAATAATACTAATTCAGAGTTGCCCTTTTTTTTTTCTGTATTTGAAGAGCAACAAGATGTTAGCGATGTTTCTTAACTTATGAGGCAGCTTACTGAAATCTTAAAGTCTCACTATCTTAACAGAGTCACTAAAATAATGGCAAGACTTTCTTCACATGGTATTATATCAGGATAAGTATTGGAGATTCTAAATACATAGGGAAGATATGTTTGATAGTATGTGATATAGCTGTTTGTGTCTACTGCCAAGCAAATATAGAACTAAGCTTTTAACTCATTTGAGATTGAGTGTTTTATGATTATTATTTTTCATCTTCATTTTTATGCCTCCTAATGGCAAAAGGCCAGTAAATAAAATGGAAAAAAATCACAATTTCTAAATGTGTTTATCATTAGAAATAAAAGTAAATGAATTAAATATTCTTTAGTAGCCTTCAGTCGTTATACACAGACGAGTTATCTCATTAATACATCTCAATCTGTAGTGTAAATGTGGTGAGCAAGTTAATGTTGCCAAATGATATTTAATCTGCCCTTCCTAATTTGTAGGTCTAATTATTATAAAAGCTTAATGACGCAGTACTTTGAGACTAGAGGCTTTTGATGCAAATTAAAACAAAGTACATTGAGGACTCATTTAGCACAAACACTAAATGTGAGCTTACTGTCCCCATAGATGTTAGGGCCCTACATGAGAAATTAAAGATTGCTGTCTATCATACATCAGAGTTTCCACATCTCTCATTTCAAAAATGGCACTATAATATCTCAGGATGTGAGATACCTTGCTGGGAAGTGCATTAGGAAACATAAAACATCATACAGTGTGATAATGTATTGTAAACTAGTTATTCTCAAAGTGCTTCCCGGTGGGGCCTGACCACCATTCTGAATTTTGAATTTGGTGGTTTTTAGCTAAAGAGTTAAACTCTTGAAAAGTACAAATGTTTATGCCAAAAGACTGTGAGTAAAGGAAGACTTATGTAACAACACATGAACTGAAAAACCACATGCAGTTAAGTATATAAATAAAAGTTCCAGTGCCATAAAACAGTAGCACCTACAGTCATGATCCCCCCAGTCATTAGAAATATATTTGTTTGTAATACCTGTAGTATTAACGCCATGGAAACATCGGTGCCCTAGTTAGTGAAGATTTATACTATGTAACCGTGCCAAAATTAGCCAGGAATTGGGAAGAGTCACAAATTCAGATACTCAACTTGGAGTATTTATGTTTGGCACACGATAGATCTAAATGCATACTAGGGATGTGATTTTGGTAAATTATGTAATTTTTAATTACCATGATAGATTCTAATCATTTTTGGAATTATGATCTTTACTATGAAATGTCCATCTAGAAAACTTGATTTTCCAGTATTTGTTCTTTATTTTATGCTTTCAGTGGCTTTCAGGCTATATCAGCTACAAAGTTGTCTTCCTCCAATTTCCATTATACTTTTTTGCCCCATAAATCTGTATTTTACTTAAATTCTGACAGTTAGAAATTGAATAATTAACTAGGAAATTTTCACACTATTTATTCATAGAAAAATGTCCAACTGTATCTTGAAACAGTCGTCTAACATTCTATACTTTAGCTTCAGATTCTGGGCTGACTTTCTTTTATACCTTGATCATAAGATCTCTGAGTAATTAAAAAATACAATAAGTTATCAGTAATTCCAAAAACACTGAAGTTACTTTAAAAGTATAAATTAGGCTGATCAAAACTGAAACTAAACTGAATTGAAAACAAAAGTTTCAACTTACTGAAATGCAATTTATTTATTCATTTTGTATAGAATAAAATCTATATTATTGGTGTGAATTTAATTCTTGGTGAATGATTATGATAAACTAATAGCTAATGAAAACCACCTTTAAAAAGTCATTCCATTTACCTGAGACAATGGTAGGACTAGTGCCAGAAAAATTAAGGTTATGTTCTGGGTTAGAAAATAGGCTGTATATTTTGGGTTTAAAAATGTGATAGCTGGGGCTGGGGATTTACCTCAGTGGTTAGCGTGCTTGCCTCATGAGCACAAGGCCCTGAGTTCGATCCCCAGCACCAAAAAAACCAAACCAAAACAAAACAAAACAAAAAAAATGTGATAGCTCACTGTTCCTGACGGGAATTTAAGGTCCTAGGATGACTGACACCACTGAGGTTAGAGAAGAATGAGAGCATACCAGTAGAGGCAGAATGATTTATTAAAAAGGGAAGAACAGTTAATCTGTATCTTAGATTAAGATATTTTTTAAGGTGCATAAATGGGTAAAAGACTTCTCTTTGGGGGCCTTTTCAAAGAGGTCTTCCTAATTTGGCCCATGCTCCATCTTCAGCTGTCTCCTGGTTGTCTAAGCTGCAGCCACACAGACTTCAATTCTTTAGTAAACAACCTTGTTCTGTTCCTTTGCCATTTAATTGAAAATCCTTTGCCTTAGCACTTCCTCTGCATGAATTACACACTTGTATTTTACTTACCTCTACCCCCAAACACATGCACATACATCCACATGCATGCACTCAACTTTAAGCTTTGTCTTGGATGTCATTTCCTCATGGGAAGAATTCCCTTATCCCCTTTTGTTCATGCTTCAGGTTCCTTCTCTGTCCTGAGACAGGAATCTTGAAAGCAGTCCACCAGGTATAATTCTGGGAGGTAAAAAGCTTTCCAGGTGGAGGGAACAGCAAGTAAAATGGCCATGAGATGCATCAAGCCAAAATTAGGAAGTGCAGTATCCTGATACAGACTGAGCAAGAAAGCCAGAGAGGTAAGCAAAGGCCAGATTACATAGGGACTTGGGGTCATAGTGGTAAATTTGAAGTTTACTAAGAAGCACTGCAGTAGTATTTCTTATTATGAGACGTTATTTGAATTTAGTTTAATTAAACGCCAGGAACTTAATCATAGCATCTGACCGTACCAGACAGTACCCTTAAAAAAAGGTGAACAACATCTTGCTTCTATAAATATTGAATGCCTACTTATAAGAAGAATAATGAGTGTTAGGGGCTGAAAAATCAAAGGTATTGATCCCCGTCGTTGCTAGTATGGGTGGAATGATACAACACCATATGGACCGGAGATCCAGGATTACCCAAATCCCACATGAGACCAGCCAAGTCCCCCAAAAACATCCCACAAGAATCCCAGACTAAGTAGAGGAGAAGCAAGCATAGGATCTTACCACTAAGTAAGGCATCCACTCCAGCCCCAGTATACAAAGTTAATGAACCAAGCTGGAATAAGTATTTTCGACTCCTTTAGCCTAGAGTCCCATATTAAGAGGTCCCATTTATGAGAGAGATTGAAGAAGAGTACCTGAGGAAATGAAGAAGAAATAGGGTTTGGGCCCTGTCTGCAACCATTACCACTTACTCCTGGGAGAAAGAACAACTGTAAGCCTGTGAAAACAGGATGAAGACCATGTCTGTGTGTTTTTGAACCTTCAGCTCAGCCCAGTGGCCAAGCAAATGTACATATACCCGACCCATTATGGCAGCTCTCCTCTCCATGTGTGCTTAGGGGAGGAGGATGCGTAGAGTGTGGAAGGGGTAGCAAGGAGAGGAGGGCAAGGAACGTTGCTAACAAGCACCTGTCCTCTCCCTGGGTGCCAGGCCTTGCCCGTGAGCAATTTTCCTTGTTGAGAAGATGATATACATGTGAGGTAAGTAATATCAGTCCCTGATGTCCTAAGTAATGGCATTAATAATGAAATTCTAGTGACATTTATCGTTTGCCTTGTGCCAGGCATGCCTTCTGCATATCATTCTGAGCTGAGTGCTCGCAGTGGCGTGGTAAGTGCCATTATCATTTACAGAGAAGGAGACTGGTAAAAGGCAGAATTACTTAGCCAAGTTCACTCAGGAAGTGGCAGAGAATAAAAAGTACTGAAAGCACAACCAGTTTAAGCTAGAGAGGCGGTGGAAGGCATGTAAGGTCACTCCCCTCAGGTTGAGGACATGGAGTTCGGGGAATGTTTGGAGAAGAATGTTGAGTGCAGGCAGGGCGTGTGCCTGGAGAGACTGCCGCCTGGCTGGCCTGCTGCCTGATTAGCCTCTCGGCAGGTAAGAGGAGCTGGAAGCAGTACAGAGACTGGCTGGAGTATTTTGGAAGTTTTGAAAATGTGCAAAAAAATATCTCTGTAAGCTTATAGCAAGCTACACTTGTAAATAGCATTGAATTATAGGTTCACTTTATTATGCAGACATGTTTTGCTCCCCTTAAAAGCTGCAAAACAAGGGACAGCGCCTGCTGCATCTGTGACGAGGCTGCTCTCTGTGTTTCTTTTTGTGGTTGTGAAGAATCATTCGTGCCAGCACAGTTAATGAGCTTCGGCAGCTGTTAAATGAAATTATATATTCTGCTCAAAGAGGGCTCTCAAATGCTACCATTGTCTCCTGACCATTTTGGTGTCTTCTCCACCACCAGGATACTTCTAAGTCACAACGGCCTGAGTTGTTCTTAGTCTGGGAGACTCAGACCGACCCGGGCAGGTGGGACTGCAGGGAGAGGGCTCACTCGGGCAAAGGTGGCCGGGTAGGGTGTTATTTTTCCACATCACAGGTGCCCTCTTCACCAAGGAATACTAGAGGAAAACTATTCACAATTTTCTGAAAAGCTTTTTAGAAATGAAATAATTATCCACCAGCAAACTTTGACTCTTCCAAGTAGAGAACTAAACCAGCTTTGAGAGCTGAGGCCAGGAGAATTGACACTTGGTTCTTCTCTTCCTTCAGGATGTTTCTTTGTTCATACTTGTCATTTTTGTGGCTTCCTGGTCATCTTCTGGAGTATGGTTTGAAGATTTGCCAACCTCTCAATCTGTCATTGCTTTAAATTCAAATTTTAATATTTAGCCTTCAGCTATTTCTCTGAGATGATCACTTTTCTCTAGTGCATTTTTTTTTTTTTAACAGTCCTAGGGATTGAATCCAGGGCCTGAGCTACATCCTCAGTCCTTTGTATTTTTATTTTTTGTACAGAGATAGGGTCTCATTAAGTCTTTAAATTGCCCAGGCTTAGCCCAAATTTGCAATCCTCCTGCCTGAGCCTCCCAGAGTGCTGGAATTACAGGTGTGGATCTCCACATCTGGCTTCCCTAGTACATTCTAACAAAGGCCAACTCCTCATGTGCTCCCTCACGTGGGCCTCTGATATGCAAGACACAGACTTGTGCTGCATAGGACTTGGTGGGATCTGCCCCTCACTGTGGTTACGGGTCTGGTTGTAACTGGCACTTTTTGGTCGACGGGAAAGAACTCCAGGGTAACATTCCGTCTTGTCACCCAGGAGGTACGAAGCTCTGTGCTTCCTCACATACAGGAGGCCGCTCTTGCCAAGCACGTAATCCTCTCTTCTCCTCACTGAAAGAATATTTACATTTTCTCACTAACATTTCCACCATAGACTTACCATAGGAAAACATATTTGCTAGACGTATTTGACTCTACTACGGGAAAAAAGGCCTATGGCTTCCAGATTACTATAAATAACTAGGGGTAAATCCTGGTGAAGTATTAGTTTAACCATTAAGTGATATTTAAGAATCAAACATTAGTGAACCAGAGAATAAGCACAGGAAACACAGATGTACACATATATAACTGCAGCTCCATAGTCTTAGACTTCCCATCTCCTTGCATTCCCTGATTCTATGGACCTTCCATATGGCCGGATGTCCATTATTTATTTGAGCTGTTTGCATGTAGAGTTACATTAATCTAGTTGTGCTGTTCTGGTTATTGATTACCTTTAACACGATGGCAACGTGTGCTCCTCTAGTCTCTTCACTCCTGTATCTCTTCACTTTTGAGGAGGTCGCATTAAATTTGACAAATGGTGATGGAGACAATATTCCTAATGAGCAAAACACTGCTTTGTAAAAAGACAAGCCATGAGCACTTTCATGTCTTGGTCTCTACGTGCATTACTTAAACAGGTAGACTGGAGACTGTCCTGTGCTCTGTAGCTAGAAAATAACTATCTGCTGGCTCACAGACCCCTTCAAAATATGCTAAATAACACACTTTCATATTAACTCTGGTACTTTCTCAGCTACATTAACCCCAAACTAACAAGTCTTTTGTGTTTCACAGATGTTCTCAGAGATATGTAATATGTGTTATATATTCAAGGAAGGACTACTGCAGAATAGTATTTATGTAGCTTGGCTACGAATCTTTGTTCTTTTAACATAGTGGGCATTTAGGATGAAGACTGTCTCTGGCATTGTACAGCACAGTAGAACACTGGCCTGCTGACTAAACAAATATGATTGCCAGAGTTAATTATTGAATTCCAACTGGCCTTACTTGTTAGAGTTTCACTCCCTTTTCTCCCACACAGTGTCCTACTTTTTTACTGGGCAAACTGTCTTCAACTCTTGCAAGCAATTGCTGTATTTCACTTAGCATTACTATAGCAGTTTCCCACTGTTTATATTTTAAACTAGTACTTGGCCAAGTTCCACTGAAGCAGAATAAACAATGATGTATGTGCATCTGTGCAAATATCTACCTAGAATTGCATTATTAAAAAGTCCCAATGCTCTAACTCCTATCACTGCTGAGATAATCACATCATCAGGCTACTGTTACTTTATTAAATGTGGGTGACTTCATTTCAGTATTTCCTTTAGAGGACTATTTGGGAGACTCCCTTCCAATAGAGGAAGTGGGCTGATGAGGGCCAGTGTGCTCATTCCAGATCCTTCACATCTCTGGGAAGCTGCATCCTTTGTAGAAAATAGATCTGTCTGTGTGCCAAGTATAGCCCTGGTGTTCCACAGGGCAAGGGGAGGAGGTCACATAGACCTTGTCTGTTTCAGCAGTAATCCTCCCATTTGGCAGGAGTTTGAGAGGAAGTATTTAACAATGGGATTTTATAAACGTCAATGTAGTAAAGAATGTTTTTATATTTGAATGGATTTAAGGAAGTTTCCTTTTTCTCCCCCCTAATAAGTAGTGGGTGTTTAAGGGTAATGGTATCTGTGGATTTGTAGAGAGGATTTGGCTGTTTTATTGGATCTTATGGAAAAATTTTCTTATTTTATCATTTCCATGAAAGGTAATTGCCAGAAGAAAAAGTTGTAGTGTCTTAACTTCACACTGATCTCAAATATTTTGCTTAAGGGGAATTAGTGAGGAAGTAATGGTCTCTCAGGAAGGTGATTTTATTCAACAACCAGAGCTCTTTTAGTGTCTCTAATCATACCAGAAATCATGAAGCTATTTTCTTTCACACCTGTGCCATAAGACTGCTAGTTTAAAAAGCTTTAAAAGTAAATAGTTTTATATTGAAAAATAAAAATTGCACAAAAGTAGAAGGAAAGATACTCTTGTCATCATCCTCTGACTGCTCCTAGTCATGTCTGGTCTTCAAGGTAGCTGCTGTTCCTAGGTCTGAGGTCCCCATCAGATACACCAAGTATTTAGGGTTAGCAGTCACTGCAAAAGTTAGAGGAGATCCTTTGAGGAACAATGGTAAATCCCTTTTCTCTAAGACCTGCAGTGTTTACAGGCTTAGGATCCAGTGGTGGAGTGGGTCTTCATTAGTCAGTGACCCCCGTGACCATAACAGAGGAAAAGTTACCCTCCTGTGCTCAAAGTATTTCGGTGTCTTCTAGAAAGGATAAGGGAATGATGATACCACCTTTGTACTTTTTAATTATTGTATAGTATATTTAGACCTTGTGATTTCTAGTCTTTAAAAATAAAGTAAGGATATTAATATATAATCATTGTAACATCGTAAACACTTCTTCTTGGTTGGAGCATTCAATTAGCTGGTCCACATCCCTCTCAAGTGGCAGCACCACAAATTGGTCATCCAGACAATGTCTGCATATCTTCTCAGCTAGTGAACTAATACTGATACCATATTTTGCACATACAGAATTTCATCATTTCACTTCATAAATGTTTATTGATCCTTCATTTGCATAATGATATGGCAAAGAACAATGTAGCCTCCTTCATGAAGGAGTAGATATTTAGAGAAGAAAAAAGATGAAAGCAAGGGTTTCATAAGATAATCTACTGAGTTTGAGTGAAAGGAAGTCTGAGAGAAAGAAATGTACAAAGGTTTACACAGCTTTGTGGGTCTCAGGAAGCAGTTAAAGACATATATGAACATTTTGAATAACAGGTGGATGCTAGCCAAATGGATTAGGGGTGCAGGTATCCCAGAAAGCTAAAGAGCATGTGTAAAGGGTGCAGGTGTGGAAAGCAGAGCCTGCTCAGGAAGAATAGCTGGTGGGTCAGCAGAAGAAGAGCACTGTAGAAGGAATCAGGGGAACATGACATTGTGAGAGGCTAGAATGGGAAGGCAAGAGAGAAATCAAGGAAGGAGAAACTCTGGTGTCGATGCCTATAAACAAATTGGTTATTTGGCCTTAGAAGAGGGTGTCTTCCTTGCGAAGAAAGATGGGAAGATGTTAGGATAGATTTGAGATGGGCTGTAGTGATGTGGAGGACAGGGTGTACTTTATGAAGTAGGAAGTGAGATAGGTCACACTTAAAGGGCACGAGAAGAGGGAAGAGGGGTGGTTTGGAGAAGCTGCTGTGACCATTGAGGATAAAGCTGGATGCAGAGGCCATGAATTTAGGGTAGCATGTATTCACTTTATAGCATGTATTTTTTGGTAGCACTGAGTCAGAAGTCCAGACATGGGCACAAAGAGAATATTGTGCAGTGGAAACCCCACCTGAGGAAATCTGCCATTGTTTGGGCATGTAAGGCACCATAGCTATAAAGAGTAACCTAAGGCTAGTCTCAACACATGATGTACTTTGCTTATCTACTAGCAGCAGCTTTCTCTCCTGTCACTCCAAAGTCCTTGGTTGTGCCATGACCTCAAAGTACTCTGAGCCCACAAATCTGTGGAGTTTGATATAGAAGACATTGTTCCTCTGACCCCTACTTATTATTTTTCCTCTTTTCTCGAGCATTGTGCATTGGCCTGTATACTCCAGTGCCTAACTATGTACAGGGGCATTGATTTATTTGATCCCATGCAGGGGTGAGCGAATCCTCATAAGTGAATTATATCCCACTTAACTACTAAACAATCAAAAAAAGACAATTTCTATTGGTTTCTCTAAAGAGAGTAGTGTGCCTTATGTACAGCAGGTTCCTGATGACTTTAGGCCCAGAGTATAAACGTCAGTTGATAGGCTATGCATGTTTAAGACATTGAAGCCTCTGATATTTTGGTTTTGGTTTTAATTTTGCGCTTTTAACTGCTAATCTCTCTATGACCAAATCATGCCTTAAAAGCTAGGATTGTGTCTGATACTTCTTTGCCCTCTGCTGCACCTAGAACAATGCCAGTGGCAGTCCTATACATATACTTGGTTAACTTCTAAAAATAACACAAGTCCTTTAATGTTGCCTACAATCACTCTGACTTATTTAGTTATTTGGTAATCGTCATTATTACGTAGTGTCAATTAAAACTCCTTTCTTTTCTTCGTGAATTGCTCTTTTGCCCCAGTTAGTATGAGTTCAGCCATTACCTAAGTTTGAATAGGTACCTAACATACGTCCACAGGCTTCACAAGGGCTACTGCTATGTTATTTTCCTCTATAGAAAGTTTCCTAGCAATGCTGCCTGATTGCTAAGTTAGATTTGGTCATTGAAGTAATCTGTCAAAGTCCTTTGGGATTTTGATATGCTCATCCAACATAATTACTTCTGTTTTTACAATGCTGGGGATAGAACCTAAGGCCTCTATCCCCAGCAGTGGTAGAGCATTTGTATGCCAGGCAAATGCTCTACCACTGAGCCACTTCCCCAGTCCAACATAATTATTAATGTCTTTAGTTTTATATCAACTTGGGAAAGCCTGATGTTAATAAAGATTAAATAGTTGCATATGGCATGCTCAAACCAAGAGAAAGCCACAAGGGCTGCTTGTAGGCTCTTCCAGGTGGGTATCTCTTGGTCATCAATTCCTTCAGGACACGTTTGTTTAGTACTTGTGGGTTTCCCTAAGAGCATCAGGATTCAGACTAAACTTTTCCACAAGCACTTCTGAAGAGACTTGCTCAAGTATACTTTGCCTGACACCATTTCTCTGTCTGTCCTTCCTGTAATAACATTAAAAAAGGGAGGAAATAAAAATCAACACCCACATTATATAAATACCTGCTTGCCTTCTCTCCCAGATCTGTCTCAGAAAAGATAAAAGGTAATTGCTGATCTAAGGCCGAGGATTTCAGACATTTGTTATCCATTTAATAAATATTTGTTAAGCTATTACTGTGTGCCAAGGGTTGGAGATACAGCTGTGAGCAAGTCAGACATCATCCCTACCCTTCCTAGAAATGTCTCTTGCTGCCAGTTTCTGAAAGAGGCCACTGGAGGGGTGGGGCAAGAGCTGAAGCAGCTGCTGAGCAAGTGGTGGACATGGCAGAGCTGAGAAATGGTGGGCGCAAGAGTGGAAGTATTCAGACTCTAAAATCAAATGCAGTGTCACGGTCTAGACAGACTGGGAAACGGGGTGAACTATGTAACAACCCTAAGACAATGAAATTTGGAGCAGCTTGTTTTCTAAAACATGTAGTGTTAATAGACTTTTCACGTCAGTAAAGTGCACACTAGTAGTAGCTTTCATACACTGTGGTTGGTGTGTAAATGGCACTGTCATCTGCCTTACATGCCTCCGAACTTAGAAGTGCCTTAAAGAATTTTCATTCTTTTGCCATGGTGGGGAAAAGACCTAGTAGAACAATGAGTCAATTTTTTACTACATTGCCTAAGTCAAATGTTCTTAGAGAGTTTTCAGATAGTTGCTTACGTAACATCCATCTCCCCCTCTGTTCCTCCAGAGGGCTCATTGGAATCACTTTCTGAAAGTCTTTGTTTCGGTTTGTGCTACACCTGGACCGACTCTTATCCTGACTTCTGAGTTAATCATATCCCATGCACAGATTTTAAGAGGACAGTGGGATGAACAACCATAAGATAATTGGCCCACGGCTCCTATTTAACCCTAACTTGGCCCTTTTCTCCTTTTCCAGCGCAGCTTGTTCTGCACCTAAAGATTGGGACAAGTAGGGAAGAACAATCAGTCTCTCTCCTGGAAGCTTCTCCTCCACCTCCCCGGGGGCTGAAGGCCAGGATGTGTGGGCTCAAACTCAGAAACCACACAAGAGACTCCACATGCCCAAAAGGAAAGAAAGGTTTCCTTTTCTCACCATTGCCATCATTTCCTCTTCTTTTTTGTATTCTTGGACTCCTTTTAATCTCCTGCTTCTCTCTATAGTAGCTTCCTGCACAAAAGCATGTCACAGTAAGATGTAGAAACTTGTCGAATGAAATGAGGCAGATGTGTGATGCCAGATATCACACATGATGCATCCCCTCGCTTCATTTAGTTTCCCAGTCCAATGTCACTTCAGCACAGAAGGCCTTACCTGACCCCCAGCTGATCACTCAGCTTGCTGCACTTCCCCAAAAGCCTTTATCGCCACCTGTCTAGCTTTGTGTTAATCTCTTAATTAACTCACTGCTGGGTCTCTGTAGCGTAGAACAGTGCCTGACACATAGTAAACGTTTAAGCTTTTTAAAACAAACTTGTAGTACTTACAGCATTTTGACAGGAACTTGAGATTTATCTTAATGAGCATTGTTATCATCATCTGTCTTAACACTATTGCTTGTCTAGCGTCACCCAAGTAAATGAAGGCAAGATTAACACTCAGTCTCCTGACTCTTCATATGAACCCACAAGTGTCTCAAAAAGGAAAATTACTATATTTATTGGTATGTCTTTATAGAAAGTATAACAAATATAAAGGGCAGTTCACGAAACTTAATCACAAGCAACTCTTCACTGCACAGTGTGGGCTCCTCCTGAGAATGACAAAGGCCAGGCTAGCAAATGTAAGCGAGACCTGTAGTTGGTCTGAAAATTGCACATCAGTCAGGCACTTCAGTTTCTCTCCTTGAACTTCAAGTGTCAAATGATTCCAAAAAGGAAGTGGTGAATTTGATCTTACATTTCCTTCCTTTGACCTCATTCTAAGGTGACTGCTCATTTCTTGAGATTTAACTATTTTCCTCTTCTTTAGGGAGAGAAGAAAGATGGTGGGGAGTGTCTGTTATGTTCCCTTCTTCATCTCTTGTCCCTCTTGCTGCCCTGCAGACACTTGGTGCTGGTGATCAGCAGCTAGATTTGGGGCCAGTCGAGTTTCGTTCTGCCATTTGAGCTGCTCCTTGATTCCTTTGCAACTCCTCACCCTTCACATGGGTTGGGAAATACATGAGTTTTCAGATGAGACGATTTCAAGGATTTTGTTTTAGAGGGGGTTGTTTTATTTTGTTTTGGTAAGGATATAAAGCAAGTTAAGCTAGAAATTTTGATTTTGCAAAGGTAACAAGATAAATGTTCCTTTGTCATAAGATTTTTCAACAAGTTTGTCTTTTCAGCTGAAACTTTCAGTTTCAATATAATGGAAAACATTAAGATCTGTGGTAAATTTTGTCTGTGTGCATAAACACATTTACAAAGACTTAAAGATTAACTGAGACAAAACACCAAACTGTTTTAATACCAATTTGTTGTGTAAGTTGAGCATATTTTCCTTGGCTTGATCCTACTGGGTTCTGCTTTTCATCAAAAGAAAACATTCTGTCATGTTAATATACAATAGCCACACAAAACCTGCACACAGCCACCACCCTCAGTGCTGTGTGAAAGGGAATCGTTGTCAGAAGTTTTCTTAAAATATAAAAAGTCCCCTGTTCAAGTTTCACTGAACATAATCCGCCACCTGAGAAATGTTTACCTTCTTCCTACTATTTTAAAAGCAGTCGATTATTGTGTAGCAAGCAAACATCTTTTATTTAATCTGCCTAAAGTGAGCACTACATCAGGTATCCAGGTCTCATCATTGCTCTCCTGTCCTTCTTTGTCTTAAAAATTTATTAGAACATAAAGAAAATAGCAACCAAAAAAATCCCCAAAGAAAAATGATTCACGATCCTACTATTGGAGCCTAAATATTTTAGGTTTTACTTATTGCCTTTCAGTGCCTGCTCATTTGTGTACAAACAAGATCATGAGGCATGTTAAAAGTGCTAATATACTTTAAAAATATTACGTAGATGTTGTATTAATGACTTAAATGATTACATTACGTTGATATATACTACCTCATGCCAAATTAGTATTTAAATTGTTTTCATTGTAATTGGTACTCTTACCTTTTTCTGGATTTGTATCTCTTTACTTCCTTATGACAAATACCTTAAACAGTATCACTAAATGAAAAATAGGATTTTGTTAGCTTCACATGAGTATAACAGATTTATTGCAGCCACACCAGCATTGTGTATGTTTTGTTTAATTTGGTAGTCGTAAAATACCAACTCAAATTTATTGACTGCAATTTATGAATTACAAAATTAGCAATGATCTGTGTATTTGGTTATCTGAACTTCTTCAGAGAGTTTTGTGCTCATAGCTCTGGAAGCGGGCGTTCCTGGTGCCATTATTGAATATTGATGCACATGGATCGATAAAGACATTTCATGACAGAATTATTTCATTCTCCTGTCTCCTTATTTTGTGGATCAACTCAGAGCTTGCAGATAACCTCATTGAAATGTTGGCTAATACTTTCATGGAATTCTGAAATCCCTGACAGGAAAGGCTAGGGAGGCTAGAGCTGCCATTAAGGATGGTAGCTGCTGGCCATGTGTGCCTATTTAAAGTCAAACTGGCATAAATTAAATAAAATTTTTTTAAAAAGACATTTCATGATCCTCTGAGAAGTATACACATAATGCCTCCTCTCGTGGGGGAGTATGAAGTTGGCAAGTGAATATAGTGAACAGGATCATTGCCCGATACAATGAAGACAGCTGCTCTATCCTTCATAGTTGAGCATAGACATGTTATAGGCTGGATATATTATCAAAATGGAAAATAGCCAAACAGATGAATGCTTAAGCAGAGGGAAATACAGGAGTCAGTAGACCAGAGGTTAAACACAGTATCTCTTATATATAACATATTGTGTCTAGCGTTTTTATAGCTTTACCAAACAAGCCTTTTGATTAGTATGTCAGTCCATTTACATTCACTTTAATTAGTTATGTCTACCTTTTGCTGTGTGTCCTCTGTTTTTCTGAATTACTTGTTCCTCAGTCCTTCTCTTTCTGCTCTCTTGTGTTCAACAAATGTTCTTACTGTACATTTTATTTCTCTTGTCTTTTTAAAGCGGTATTTCCTTGCATTCTAATAATGTCACTAGAGGGATTACAGTATGCTTTGCTTTTCTCACAATCAACTTAAAATTATTATTGGATTAAGTTTGGTAAAAATAATTGATACATATACACATATACATTCTGTATATATAGAAACTTTGAAACACTACAGTTCATTTACTGCCTCTCCATCCTTTGTCCTCTTACTACCATATATATTACATGTACTTTAAAAACCAATGTGAAGTGTTACATGTTTTGCCTTAAGCAGATATGTTTCTTCAAGAAATTAAAAGGAAAAAAGTATAAAGCCATAGTATGATGCCTGGGTAGTTACAAAAATAGACTGTTTCTAACATAAATCTTATAATTCATTACTATGATGTTATTAGCTATGGGAACTTCATGTGTTGTTTTTATGGCACTAAGCGGTAGACTGAGTGTGGAGTAGAGCACAAGGACAGTGCTTAGTAGTCACTTGGGCGCATTCACATGCTCCCTAATCAAATCTGTCTTTGTCAAATATCACCATGATCATGGTCCAGATTTGCCTACCAAAAGGCAAAACTGAAAATACAAAGTCCTTGACCTTCAAAGATCTGCTTACTACTTCAGTGAAACCATTTAGTATTCAATGTGCTATTCAGTAGATTTTTTTTTTTAAATTTGACACTTGGGCTTTTTTGATCTATTTAGAATAAGCATTTTAGTCATGGCATGACAATATAAACTGCCATCATGGAAAGCCTCTTTAAGACAGCGCTCATGTGCTTACGTATGTAGTACTTGCTTTTCTTTCCAAATGAATAGAAAAACAACCAGTGTTTTGGGTTATAGTGACACCTGGTGGTACTTTTGTTTAAATTTTTTATTTGATTCTATTATGTCTGTAACACTTTTGGTAAGGAATCCTTTTATCCATTAGGATGTATATTAAGAGGTCTCTCCCCCAAGCCCCACATCCACTTCTGAAGCAGAGATACTCCAGCCAGAAGCCCTGCTGGATAAAAACATCCAGTGTCTCTTACCTTTCTACCTTTGGCTTGAGAGATTTATACTCTATGTAGAGAAAGAAATGAACTAAGGCAGAAAGAAGGAAGATACTGTTATATGGTAAAGTTGGAAATATTTGTACTGATAGTATCACATGACATGATGTGCACTTTTTGAGAATATGACTGGCACACTCACACTATACAGTGTATAAGGTTCATGTTGTATTATTTTATTATTGTACAAAAGCTGAAGCTCAGAATTATAGGGAAATGGTACCTAAAATCACAAGTTAATCAACTTGATTAAATCTCTAGTGAAGCCAGTATTTTCAAATAAACCCTATTTCTAATTTGGACAATGACAAACTTCAAATGCTCCAGTGTAATTTTTATATTTGTAGACATGTTGCATGAATATATATTTTCTTTTCAAAAAAATAAATATTTTCAGTAAGGTCGAATTCTTCTCTAGATACCCAGTCCTAGTCCCTTCTTCCTGACGTTAGTGGTAACTGCCACTATCAGTTTGGGATGTAATTTTATGCACTCACACTTTGTATTGAACAGAAAGGTGAGTGATTGTTTGCTTGTGTGTTTGAAACACAATAGGTAATATTTGACTAAAATTGAGTCATATTGGTAAAATCTTGTCATTGGATGAACTGGCCTCATCAAAATAACTCATGTCACTACACAGTATTATGACAATCTTATTTTCAGTAGTAGTGACTGTTATTTTTGAGGGTATTCCAGTATACCTATATTAACTTCCAAGATTTAGCCAAGGTATTGGCAGAATTACCATTTTCCAGTTAAATTGAAAATAATGGGGCTGGGGGTTTAGCTCTGTGATTAGAGTGTTTGCCTTGCAAGCACAAGGCCCTGAGTTTGATCCCCAGCACCAAAAAAAAAAGAAAGAAAGAAAAGTAATGATTACCTTGTACAGATGTACAGATTAAGTCTTCTAATAAATGATCCAGTTTGGCAACACCAATCAGAATACCTTCTACGCTGTTACAGTGTCACATTCCTATCCCTGTGGCCATGGCCAAAATTAGCTAACTTTTAAATATAAGATCCACAATTATTTCTTGTGGCTAAAAATATCAAACTGATCTGTAATTTGTAAGCCTGTTCACAGAGAGATTATACAGAGACAAGACTCCAAAAAATTCTCTATAAGAAAATTTTGTTTGACTACTTTCTTATCACTTTCATTAAAAATCCATCTATACACTCATTCAGATTTTCAAGCCTCCATGATGTTTAAAGAAAACTTGAATTTTTACATACTTAAAAGGAAAGTGATATATTGGTAGGCAGTTTAACAATACATGGATTCATTATAAATGGTTTAATTTTTCCCCTTCTGGCTACAATAATTTAAACAAAATAGCACAGAAGAAAAGATAAAGGTATCAGGAACCCCAAGAATTTTTAATGAAAGCAGGATTAAATAGGTTACATCAGACTAGCTAAGCTTTTATTTTTAAATTTACTCACAACATTCTACACAAAGATCACACAACCTTGCAGCTATTCCATACACTAAAGAATTTATTTTAGATTTAAACAGGTTGATTTTAGCTACAATGAGAACCTGAGAAAGAAAATCACATCAAACAGATTGAAAGTATAGTATATTGGGTTCAGGGAGAACTTCTCCCTGAGAGGAACAGGAAGAGGTTAATTAAAGGAGTGGATATTTTCAAAGCAAAGGATATTTTCATAAAACCATGGACTTTTTGAGTTGGATAATTCTCCACGAATTTTAGGTACATGATACCTAATGATACCTACTTTAAAACAACATTACTCTTGATTATCCATATATTATAACATTGTAGGAAGATGTTCCATGCTTTCAGTTTTCCTTTGGGGTCATGGTAAATAAAAGCCAACTAGAGTAAGAATCTGTAAAGTTACTCTAAAATAGAGTACATGCTCTTCATTTTGATTATCTCCTAGTTATTCTTTGTAAATTTCTATATAATGTCATTGTTCTCAGATACTTATGGCAGTGTGAGAGGTTTGGATTTGGGTTTTACCTGGGGATGACAATTCTCTATTAAATGTTCAACTTCTACACTGGGCATGGTCACAGTGGAGCGAGAGGCAAAACGGCACCTAAGCCTAAGCAAGGTCTGGACCAGGGAAGGCAGCCTGGGTCTAAGAGGCTTACCAGAGATTCCCATAGAACAAGATGCCACGAAACTGCATCACCAGGGAATTTTCTGTCTAGCTCTAAAACCCAACAGAGCTGGGAGAGGTGGAGCTGACCATAAGAATTACTAACACTCATGACTGGGCAAGGAAAGAGCAGCTAAAAATCCTTGTACACAAGTTTCAATCCTGGTACAGCAAGTTTCAAAAATGATAACAATTTTTTTTCTCATTCATAGCTTTAAAGCTGCTATAGTTTAACTTTAAAATGAGAGTTTAGAGAAAGGTACTATGTATTCGAAAAGGTAAAGTATACCACCTGAGATTTTTTTAAATCAGATAATGAATAAAAAAAATTGTGGAGTGCTGGTGGGTGTAGCTTAGTGGCAGAGGTCCTGGGTTCAGCCCTGAGCACACAGACACACACAAACACACATGCACACACACTTTTTCTTGGAATATGAAATGTTCCTGATGTGATCAGATATAATATACATTTGAACTAAACATGTTTTCATTCAGAATTGAAAATGACCAAATGCAAATTTGTTTTGACTAAAAAGCCAATTAAATCAGAAGCCCTATTGAAGCGAAAGAAAAAAGATTTCACGTTACAACAGGAACTTTTCAGACTTGTCTTTGAGTTGTTAATCATTTTATGTAACTGAAGTTATTTTAGTGACTACTTAGTAAGGATGTGGTTCTTTCCACTTAGAACATTTTAAACTCTTAAATTATTATTCAGTATTCAGATCCAGCTATTAGGGACCATTTCCTTTCATTCTTGTCCATTTTTAAACTGTTTACATGGATTTCTTCTCTACAGTTACTCTTACCTTGATTTTTCTTCACTTAGAATGTATCAGAAAAATACAGTGTAAAAACTAGGCTGTCTTCATGAAGGTTAACTTCCCAAGAAAAATTGCTGTCATTTAAGAAAAGATTACTCACAGTGCAGCCAGGAGTTCCTTAGAAAACTAAAACAGCCTAACTTTGAATTAAGTTTTTGGAAACTAGCATGTATTATTTAAATATCAAAAAATCTGAATAATTATCTTCAAATTGTTAAGAAACTGCTAGGTATTAATAACATCATTCATTCATTTATTCATTAAATATTTACCAAGAACTTCTTTTCATGCCAAACAAATCCTAGATAGGCATTGTGAGGTTTTAAAGAATGAAATTAAGTGAAACGAAACACGGTGTTTCTTCCCAAGTAACTTGGTGCTAGAGAGGGATAGATGAGGAATTGTCATCAGATACGAGCTCGCTGTGGAGGAGGACATGGAGTAGAGCAAGGGGGAAGTCAGGCTGGCGGAGGTGTGGGTGTCAGGGACAGCAGTGACTCGGGAGGCTTCAGAAGAACAGATGCTTGATGACTGGGTTGAAGGCTGTATGGACCGTCGCCCGCTAGATGGGTGAGCACAAGCCCAGACAGCCTGATGAAGAACAGGCCCGTGTGATTTGGTCCTTAGAAACGCCTCCTGTCAGGTAGGACAGAAATCCTAGGACAGAAATCCTCGTTAGGACAGAAATCCGTGAATTCAGAAACCTCCCCGTCCAGGCACATTGGTGGCATCATCGGTGCCCCTTGGACTGCTTTCCTGCATTGCTTCTCTTCATGCTTGTCCCCTCGTTTAGGAGAAGCCTGTCACTCAAGCCAGGCTCGAAAATCCCTAGGCTTCTTGGTCTCTTCAACTAATTCCTCACTGAGTTCTGCCATACTTTCTACTTTCTTTGTTTTCTTGTCTTATTTCCTCTTCCCAAGCAGTTCGTTCCTTAATTTCGCTACCTCCAGTTGTCTACCTAGAGTAACTTCTCTAGAGTACAGACACAATCATGCCATTTGCCTTCTTACAGTCTTTAACTGGCCTCCACAGTTTAGAGAAAATGCCCAAGCCCCTTAGCTTGGCATAGAAAAGTCCCCGTCTTCACCCCACAGACCTCTCTGGCTATATCCTCACCCAACCCCTATCCCTCACCCTTTTACATCTAATCTCCCAGCCGCTGAATTTGTGACGGTCTCATAGTATGTTATCTTTGTCTTTTCTTTTTCCATCTGTGTACATGTTCTTTCTGATACACCTTAAACTTCACTGTTCACCTTTTCCAAATCCTCATTAGCATTGTCTTCACCCAGCCAATTTTGTTCAAGACTCAGCCAGATTTATCAGGTAACTCAGAAGAGTCTTTGGACTCCACCATGGTACTTGTCACACTTAAACAAAGGTTAATGTATCTGTCTTGAAGATTAAGCTGTGTCTTGAAAGAAAGGAGGGTGCTATTTATTTTTTATCATGTAGGATCTAAAACATTCTGGGATATGCAAGGTGCCCATGAATGTTTATTGAATGCAGGACTAATGTCCTGTAATAGTTTGGGGTTGTGTCACTTCGGTTTGCAGTGCACTATGTAGGGTTGTTCTGTGCTATATAGTATTGATGACTTCTTCACCCAACTATTTTGCGTACCATGGATCAATTTAACAAGTGAAAGAACCATTTGAATAAGCCATTATTGGAGGAGAACTTAGGAATTAAGTAACTACATTCATGTGTATGTCTCTAATTACAGATTTACTTGCTTCCAAATGTTAGATTTTTTAATAGTGTTTTGCAATACACTCTTTTATGCGTATCATTCGTGTCCTAATATCTTTACTTTTTGCTCATGTGATTGGCCACATGGCCCAAAATGGAAGTAGCTCTTAGTAGAGCTGTCAGACAGTCATACATATATCTATGGGCAAAGCTCAGGCCTGCTCAGTTCCAGGCAGGTGTGAGGTGGAACAGAGTCAGAGCTCAGAGAGAGAGGAGCTGGAATTCCTGTTTTCCCAAGTCACAAAGGAAATGTGTTCCTTTTAAGGAAGGAGACTGGGGAAACCTTTGAGACTATGTTGGAAAAGCATAGAACATCGAAAATCCAAAATTAACCGAATCTGTGAGCATGCAAGGCCAAAGCTAGAAACCCCAGAAAAATCCTGGGGTGTACCGAACAGGAAGAGCACAAGGACTGAGCAGGGGCAAGAAAGTAAGCTCCATATGGCTTCCTTACCCACCTTTCAGGCCCAGTCCCCGGACAGCCAGATTCTGAGCTGCTTCCTCTAATGCTCTGTAGTATCTTGAAGTGGTGCTGGGTTTCCAACCCCGGCCTAGAGCACTGAGCGACAGATACTGTAAACATCCTACACTCTCAGCTGTGGACTGTAAGGAGCTGGGAGAAGGCTGTTTACTCTGTCTGCCTTGGAAATCAACTAAAGAGAAATGGATTGGAGGTCTTTCTGTGTGTTTTACAATTGAGCCTATCCAGTGATCCTTTTTGAAGAAACTCCAAGAGAAAAATAGCGAATTAATGAATTCATGTAAAATAAATGCATTAGTGATCCTCTTAGAGCAACTGTAAGAGGACAAAGTGAACTAAAGAAGTCATGTTAAAAAATGTGGAATAATGTGTAAGTATAGTTATCTTTGAACTCTTTCAAAAAAGAACAAGAAAAGTTTAGTGAATACCCAAGAAGATGAAAGTTTTCATAGCTGGTGTGAGGCTACACTATATGAATTGTTGTGACCCGGCCTATAAAAACAAAACATTAAACACCTGCTCATTAAGCCAAATAATTGTCCATTAACCTGAGTAGCGTTTATATCCTAAGTTTGACTTTTTTTGAGGCAAAAGTTCTAGTCTCCTGGGACTTGCTACTTTATTGAGAATCAAAGGCAGTTTGGAGCTCCATTCTTCAAGAGTGGTAGTGACATGTGATATGAATAAAGGCTGCTATTTAAAGCTAGAATATAGTTACACATTTCAAGAAAAGACAGTATTGTGGGAGGTGGTTGGAGGTGGGGAGATGGTCTCCAAGAAGAGAGATTTGAGAAAAATCCACAGATCCTCTAGGTTCAGCCTTAACTAGGAAAACCATACCCTATTTTTTCCTCTGGTAAATCATTTATGTTAAATATTTCTTGAACCTCTAATATAGAATTTGTTATCTAAAATTTTAGTCTTTTTTTCTAATCAATTTAAATAAGCCTTCTTTTCAAAGAGAATATTTAAAAGGATAAGGTATATGCTTATATAGCAAGCTCTTAAGAAATTAAAATAATTTATGACTGCTTTAAATATTAAATACATTTGGACCCAGTTGCTTGAATATTAGTCTTGGCATATCAGTATATATCAGTTACTTAAACTAAAAGACACTGTTGCTTTAAAAGTATCAGAGGAACTTCAAATATTTCCTCCTTCCCAAGTCGAGAGTATCAGACAATAGGAAAGCCTGTTTCATCCAAGCCTAGTGACAACAGAAATACACAAACACACTGACTCTAGCATGTGATTTGAAGGAAGTATTCAGACAAGCTCCTCTTGCAGCAGGAGCAGACATCGTCGAAGTGCTTGCTGAGCAACTCGGTTTGGTTGAGTCATTAACGTTTCTAGACTTGACCCACAGGCTTAAGGAAACCCTCCTAAAGACAAGTCTCAGAGACGTCTGCAACTGTGCTTCCTGCCGGGAGACATGGATTAGATGGGTAAGGACAAAAGCTGCTTGAAGTGGAAGGAGAAGAAAGTCATACGTGCTCTCACTAGGATATTCCAGATCCCGATGGATGTTAACTTTCAAGCATGAATGCATGTGCTTCGAAGCACACTGAAATATGTGTTGATACTTATTCCATCATTCAAGAGACATTTATTGAGTACCTACTGTGTACCAGTTCTATGCAAAGGGATATAACGGAGAACAAATCAAATCCTTGCTTTCATGGGACTTACAGGTCAGTAATATGTCACAGTTTAAATGTCTACTCTGTGTATCTGTGAAAAGTATCTAATTTTATTTAGTGTTATTCATTGCCTTTTTCAACCTTTCAATGCCAAATGAATTTAAATATTTGAGAATATTTATTTCACTGTCTATGAAAGACTTGTAGACATAAACCTGTGCAGTACTGTTAACCTTTTTATTCAGCATTTTTCTTCCAGATATGTCCTCACTATACTGTAACTGGACTGCTCTGTGACACAGGTAGGTAGTACTGGTAAGTGTTGGCATGTATGTGCATTTGATGAAAAGATCTTGTTAGCAGTTATATACAAAGTCATATGTGTATGTGTTTATTTACATGTTATACACATTCAAATTATTTTATGTCATTCAAGTAAGTATTAGTGAGCCTTTGTTCAAGTTTATACCTTTTTAAACACTGCTAAAGGTGATTTATTTATCTTTACATTATATATGTATGTATTCCTACATGAATTATGTAAAAGCTTTAAAAGAATAAAATGTTTAAATGTAAATATTTTTATTTGAAAAAAATTTTATTGATAGTTCATTGTAAGCCTGTCATTAAAAACTCAATAGGAATGAAGTGTTGCATACAGTATATTCATTTATTAATTCATAGTCTCTTTGTCGTTGTTTAGATTAGTAAGTCTTTATAACTTATGTCTAGTGATGATATATTTCTATGAAATTACTCTGGCTTAGATTTTTCAAGATTTAAATGTAGTTCTACAGTCTTCTTCATTTTAAAACTACAGAGAGCAGGTTACTAATCACAACATTGGTATTGGGATATTATGTTGGTTCACTCTGTGATTGAAAAGCTACGTGGTCCGTAGATAAAAATCAGTTACAGTAAGTCCCTGACTTAGAACATTTGAGTTGCAAACTTTCACAGATACAAACAGACCTCACATTATGAATATCCATAGATGCAAACAAATTGTGGAAGTAGCTCATGTGTCTGCCAGACATGAGTGCACCGCTGCCCCCAGCTAAATTTTCCTTTTATTAAGGAAGAAAAGTGTTCATTTTTAAGTTTTAGGTTTCAGTCCATAGTCGGCTGACTCCAAGGCAGGGTGGCATGGCAGAGGGGGCATTTAGATACAAGGCATAACACACACAAAAAACTTAAAAAATTATTTGTTATGTAATATTGAGATCAAACTCAGAGCTTTGTATATGCTGTGCAAGTACTGTACCACTGAGGTACATCTGTAGCCCATAAAAATCTTATTAAATTCTGCAGGAATGATCTACTGCAGCCCATTCAGTAAGAAAGGGCTGGGCAACAGCAAGCCTGACTTCTATTCAGTACTAATAATTCTCGTGACCACTGCGTTATCACTGACCACGCTATACTCCTGAAACCACGGCAGGCTCCACAAGCAAATACTTAGGGTCTTTGCTATATGCTGGGCACTATTCTATATATTTTGTTCATATTAACTTCTCACAACCTAAATAATAGGTGTGACTATTATTTTTCAGATGAGGAATCCAGGGTAAGAGAAATGAGGAAAATTACCTCAAGCTACATTTACAAGCCTTTAGAACTGGTACTTCAGCTTTAGGCAGCGCAGCACTAAAGATCACCTCCAAACCATAAAATGATACACACGAGTGTCCGTGAATTCATTGTTCCAGTTTTAGTCATTATTTATTGTCCCCATTTTGGGGGGGCAATAAAAGTTTTGGAGACAATAAAAGTCTGAAATTGAAAGAATTAAGAGACTATTGTAGTCACTGGAGTTGTTTAAAAATACATGTTTTCTGATTCTCCTCTCCCAGCACATAAAAAATGGCTCTTCTCCATGACTTTCAATGTTAGGCATGGATATGTGACTCACTTCAATCAATAAAATGTGAACAGAGTGACAGGAAGTATTAAGAGCCTGTATACAAGCCAGCCATGGTAGCAACACACCTGTAATCACAGGTAGTCAAGAGATGAGGCAGGAGAATTGCAAATTCAAGCCCAGCCTGGGCAATATAACAACACTATGTCTCAAGGTAAAAAAGGTGGAGATGTAGCTCCTAGATTTGACCCCCAGCACTGCAAGAAGGGTGTGTGTACAGCTGGCTGTGTGCACTTCCCCCTGGGTTGATGAAACATGTCAAAACAGAGTCTTTGTCACTCTGGATCTTTCAGTGCCCATTGGCCAGTCCCCCACTTCTGTCTGGCCTTGATATACAGACAGAGGGGTAAAATCCTACGATTCAGTAGGGGTGGGGAAAGGAGGGAGTTCATAATCACAACATAGCCTAAATTTAAAAACTCACCTAAGTACACATAAATGTACAAACTTCCATAGCTCATCGGTGCCAGATGCATGCCTGGAATCAAGGTATCTGACTTAACAGTTAATGGGATTTATTTTTGTTTTGTTTTTACCCATGTTTTGGTAGTGTATGACCTGCAAGAGGCCAAACTCCATTCTTTTGCTTGCCTTCTAACTCTGTAATAATGAATGTGCTTAAGAAGTTCAACCCAATATCTGTGATTAATCCAGGATTAAGAACATGTAAAAGAAAAATCTCTCATTCTTTGGCTCATGTATTTGGTCTGGAGCTTAATACCCCGGTCTTCAGCCTCTTGAAAAATTTTTCTGACTTTTAAAATTCTGAGATTCAAGCTCTAGCCACAAACTGGCAGAAATAATGTTAGTTAAAGAGGCTAATTTGTCATGTTACTCAAAATTCTGACTAAGAGCTTTCATGGTACCAGGTGGTACCTGACCTTCATTCCCTGTGGGTTGTCATTCACCAAATCCTCTGACTCTGTAAAGTAATCCCAAGTAATGGGATTTGATGGGTATCTATAAAGTGATATATATGTATACATATATATGTTTTTTTCACAAACAGCAAATTGCACAGGTTGGTGTGTTTAAATTCTGAATTGCAGCCATTTCCGACTCTTAACAGCAGAATCCATGAGACAATCTAGCTATATAGCACTATTATGACAATGAATGACATAGACCCTGTGAATGTGAAATTCTGAACATTTTTCCTGAGAATTACCTTCCTGAAAACCACATGAATAGAAAGAAGACTCTGAGATCCCTGCCTCTTGCATATTTTGAGTTACTGAATGACATGGTGACAATAGGTACCAGTGTGATGCGGAAAAGACAAAGAAGAGACTTTATCCCCTTAATAAGCAGGGCAATTTTTTGTAAAGATTAAGGATTTATCTTTCTATTACTTATTGAAAATTGACTCTGTGGGATTAACTCTGTATTTTTTTCACTTTAGCACCAAATTCCTAACCCTGCATTCAATAACTCTTTTTTAAAAAATTCTTTTAAATTTTATTTGTTTATAATCCTGCCTCATGCCTGAAATGACTAGAGGCGATTACTATGTATGCATTAACCTTGACAAATATTATTAAATGATATCGAGCTATGCTTTGTAGAATGGTCTATGCAAGGAATAAAATGATACAAGTTGGGTTTTTCTTGCTTTCATTTTAAAATAATTATTGACTTACAGAATGTGGCAGAAATAGTATGGAGATTTCCTATGTACCTTTTGCCCAGTTTCCCCAAATGGTTACATCTTACAAAGATAATTGTGGAATATTGAGAAACCGACCTGGATATACTGCATGTATAGATAGTAATATATGAATTCGTTGCATGGATAAATTCATATACTTGCCACTATAATTAACATACACACTGCTTGACCACCACCAAGAACTCCCTTTCTGTGGCCACATCCACCCATTGTTTCTGCAAACCACTAATCCATTTGTTGTTATGATTTTGTCATTTCAAAAACATTCTATAAAAGTATGGTTAACACATGAATTTTAAAGTAATTTCCCGTGTGCTGATTAAAAATGAGAGTATCTTAAAGATCCCCAATATATTACTGTTCATATTAATCATGACTACACATTTGCTATGGGATATGATATCATTTTCAGTCTTTTTTTCTATAATCTAAGCACATAGTACATTTTTTGTACTTTACCAGAATAACTTTCTTGATGTCTTGCACGGCAGTGTATTTCTGTTAGTAAAAGTAATTAGCAAATAATCCTCAGATGAGTCTTACACTGCTCTGTAAAATACAGTTCTTGTAAAGAGTATCTGCCTTTCGGCTTCTGTTGTGGTGGTATTCTGAAAGTGTAGATCTGATATAAATCCAAATAAAACAAGCTTTGATTTTAAAAAGTCTTGACTTTCCTTTTCGAACAGTATGATCCCTGACTGTGTTGAGCTTACATGGATATGTATGATGCAGGAGAATTTTACAGGAGATAAATTCCTAGCAGATGTAGTTCTTGGTAACTTAATTAGAAGTAATATTTTTATGCTCTACCATAGACGGTAAGTCCCCCATGTTCAGCGAATTAAACTATAATTGGGTTCCTAACAGCCAGAGTCTGTTAGGAACACATAGGCAGCTATCTGGCAAATGGATTGACATTCTGCTTGTGGAGAAGGAAAATAAAACACTGAGGTAAAATTAAAATGTTGACACATGCAAGTAAAGAGTGCATAGAAAGCATGTGATGTTATGTATAATGGCAATGTGCAAAATAAACAGTGGAACTTACTGAAAAGTGCATGTGTGGATTTTGTCTTTAGAAATCAACTAGAACAGAAGGCAGAAAAACAGAAAAAGAATGCAGATAGTCTGTTGAAAGAGATTATTTGACCCATTTATCTGAAATCAAAACTAAAAATCCTAAATTTTACAAGTTCCCCAAGTATTCGACTACATCTTCAAATAAGTGTGCATTCATATTAAATGGCAGAGTTATGTGGGCTCTGTTCAACCCATAGTTTGTCACATACTTTAAAAAGTACTACATTATGAAACACCAACTTGGAGCATTTGAGTGGCAATCAATAGAACTCTGTTTTCAATCCTTCCTACACCACATTTTTTATTTTCACTAGAATAAAGACATACTGCAGTTATGGCTAATTTTTAAAAGAAAGCGGTATCACAGTAGATTAATTAAGAAACAGGTAAAATCTCCACTGCTGAAGGAATGGGCAGCATCAGATACAATGAAATTACATGGTATAAATATAGAAGTCCAGCTTTGGAAGTCAGCCAGCTAACTGCACAAAGACGTCACAGAAAACATGATTGTCATCATCCTAGGTGGAAAGAGGCTTAGGACTTTTCCTCCCATTACTTACGTGATGCACAAAAAGGACATGATGGTCCTTGACATACAATTTTATAGACAAAGATAAATTATATGTGTCTATAAGTGGATAATTGATATAGTATCCAACAATATATGTAATATTCAGTTACACTCAGGATACAATTTTTAGAGTTGGACAAATTATCCTAGTCTATTGTAAGTTGGTCAGATTTTCTAAATAGTTCTGTCTTCATTACAATAAAGGTATATGTGAAGTAGGACTTGTCTAAAATAATGTGACCATTTGATGAAAGAAACGCCAAAATCTATTTTTGAACATTCAAGGGCATTACTATCTTCTAGGAATGAAGAGGTGAGGAAGGAGGATAGGAGCTTTGATTTGAACTTTGTTTTCCCCACCTCCCAAGTATATAACTTGGACCAGAGTCAAAGATATACAGAAGCAGAATTCAGCCTAATATAAGGCCTTTTTAGCCATGTTTAGAGATTCTGAAGACAAAATGAACTCTCTCATCGGGAGGCAATGAGTCTGTTATCTCTGGAGTTATTCAGCAGGAATTTCAGTATTGACTCTGGATGTGTTTCTAGTAGTGGAAATGTTATGGCCCCTTCAGTCCTGAGATTTTATTAAATGCGCATCAACAAATCCCAGGTGTGCCACTTGGTAACTTCTTCAGTATCACTTAACTTCTCTGGCCCTTAGTTTCCTCCCATTCGATGGTCTGATGAGTGACAGTAACTTAACAAAGCTGTTAGAAAGATTAAATGCGGTTGAAGAACAGTAACAGCCATTCCAAATTTCCCTCTCACATTCCCTAAATAACCGTAAGATCCAGAAGAAGAACAAAACTATATAGAACCTGTATTTTATGTGTTAAGAGACAGAAAAACTCCAAGTCACCGGAAGGAAAAAAAAAATTTCAACAAAATTTCCACTGTAGTACCTGCAACCATCACGGCAAACCTAACTGGGGGGAAGGACAGGTAGGGAGGAGAACAGAGAACTTACAGCAACACCTACAGCATCACTTTCCATTCAAGGAAGAGAAACAGTGCTCACACAAACATCAAACACAGGTTGGGATTTGGTCGTTCACAAACTTGGCTGCAGGAAAGGGGCCTGAAGTGGCAGCCTCAAAGAAACAGTGCCTCAGGGGGAGGACAAGAGAGGCTATGCCCTTGAATATGACGAGGTGGAGGGAAAGAGAAAAAGGAGAAAAGTATCGTTTTGCTGGGGAAGACTGGCTGATCACATTTATGTCAGTATCACAGCTGTGATGCTGCCTTGTAAGTTTGGAAAGTGCTATATTAAGAGGAACTGGGAGGGGCCAGGTATTTAGCTCAAGTGGTAGAGCACTTGTCTAGCAAGTGCAAGGCCCAGCACCCTCCCCTAAAAAGGAACTGGGAAACAAGAACAAAAGGTATGTGGGGTCCAAAAATGAAGCAGGACTGTTCATTCCATTTTTCATAAAGGTCATGATCAGGCATAATGAACTATACAGAAATATTTGCATACTAAAACTAAAGAAAAGAAAGTGTCATAAAACTCAGGCTAGCAGTTTCCTCCACAGTGGGAGTAGAAGATTATCACTGGAAAAGAGTAAGGGAGGGCGTTCTTGGCCTTCAACATCTTTACTGTATACTGTAATTCATTAACTGTCCATTTATGGGTTTTTTTTAAATTTTTACAAGAGAATGTGCTGACTTGCAGGCCATAGTTTCATAGAAATATTTGACCAAAACACATTAACACTGAAAAACTTTAAAAGATATTGTGCCTGAAAGTGAAAACATCTTGTATTAAATATTTCTTAGGTGTATAAGGAATAAAACAAAAATGCTGAATTTCTGAAAAAGAAAAACAAAAACTATACATCAGAAATCATGAGATACACTTAAAGCAATGATTAGGGAATGATTTATATACCTATAAATGAAATTCCCAACTCAGAATACTAAGCTAAGTACAAAACAAGTAAATCAGATAAAAGTATAAGGCATTACTAAAAATAAAGTTGAGAACAAAATCAGAAATTCATCAAATTACTGGCTCTTGAAAAAATAAAACAGTCCACTAGGTAATCAAAGAAGGGAGATAAGAGATAAAATACGGAATTACATAGCTATAATTGTGATACAGTGAGAATTTTTTAAAAAGTCATCAAGAACTACTTTTGTGTATCCACCTGTATGCAAATAACTTTGAAACCTAGAAGAAATTGGTAATTTCTTACACAAATATTCTGTACTCAGACCCCAATCAAAGTTGGGTATGGTGGTATATGCCTATAATCTCTGCCTCTGCAAGGCTAACACAGGCAGATACAAGTCTGAGCTGAACCTGGCAACTTAGCAAGATGCTGTCTCAAATAAAAAAATAAAGGGCTTGAGATATAGCTCAGCATGCAGGCCCTGGGTTTAATCCCCAGTACTGCAGGGAAAAAATAAATAATACTGCACTAGAAAGTGGGCTGTGAGAGCACATTAAGAAATTAATACATCACAATCAAACTAGATTTATACTGGCAATACAAAGATTTCTATAAAAAATTAATAAAATTTACTATTTAATAGGCATTTGGGAAAGATGATACGATTTTCTTTACAAGTGTTAAAAGTTGACTTTGGCAAAATTCAAACCATTCTCAGTTAAAGATTGTAGAAAATACTAACAGACTCTAGGCATTTCTACTGAGGAGAGGAAACAGACGAACGCCCCTGGAATCTGGCACTGTCTGAGGGCAACACTCAAAGCAGTCAGACTAGAGAAAACAACCAGAGATACAGGAATAGGAAATAAATAAGTTTACTCATATTTGTAGATGACATTCTAGCATACGTGGAAAATCCTAGAGAATCAATGATAAAATGAACTTTAAAAAAATCAGTAAGGTAGCAGGGATGTAAAATTAATATGTGAAACTCAGTATCACTTGTATGTACAAACATGCTAATTTGAAGATACAATCAGTGAAAAAAAAAACCCTAATACATGGTTAACAAAAGTAAATAATGAAAATAAAAATTTCTAGGAACAAACACCAAGAAATGCCCAGAACTTAAGTGAAGAAAACTATGAAATACTTTTATGAGACGCAAAAGTAAGCTTGAAGAAATGGAAATAAATTTCTTATTAGTGCATCTCAGCATTATCAGGTTGTCAGTTTGCCCCAGTTTACAAAGCAATCTCACTGAAAATTCCAGTGGACTTCAAAAATAGAAACAAGTAAGTCATTCCTAAATTCCACATAGCTGCAGAAGAGGAGCAGTGACAGACAAGGCAGAGAAGAGCAGAAAGAGTCTAAATGTGGAAATGGCTTGACTGCCATGGCTGTCTGCAGATGGAGGGAGGGGATCCTAGTCAAGCAACAAGAGCAGATTCTGAAAGGTGGGAAACAAACCCCGCCTATGCCCAGCAAAGAAACGAGGACTTCAGTGCTACCACCACGGGCAATTGAACTCTACAGCACACTGTACAATCCTGGAAGCTCATTCGAGCTAACACTGATCTGGCCTTGGGAAGCTAGGGCAGAGAAGCAGCCAAGTGAGCCAGACGTCAGCCCACAGAACGTGCAAGCACTGCATGAAGACAGAAGAATGCTGCACGCTCTGCTGAAATCACAAACCTGTGCTACAAACAGGAGATGAAATACATAAATGTGGTATGTTATGGACAAATAATTACACTGAAGTTAATCTAATTTTTAAAAAATGAGAACAGTCAAGAAGGTTTTGAAAGAACTATCATGAAAGAAGTCTGCCTTGCCCAGATTGGAAAGTATTCAAAGCTGCAATAATGAAGATAGTATTGTCTCAAGAATAGACAAACACATTGATGAGATAGAATTGTGAGCCTACATATAAAATTATGCATGTTATAAAGATCATAATAAACTGACAGATAAATTACTGAATAAATACTACTAAGACAGTTGGTAAAGTATTGAGGAAGAATAAATTACAGTTTTACCTTATACACTATTGAAAAGTAAATTGCAGCTGGATTAAAGATTTAAATATTTTTGTGGCAGTTAAGTTTCATTGTCACCTTGATTATCTTACTAGCCACCTACTGGATTAGTAAAGCACACATCAGTAAAGGGTGGGTCATGGACACAGCTCATGGCTCTTTCCTCTCCAGTGCTGTTCTGTGCTCTCCTTCCCAGCTGCAATGAGCTAAGCATCTTTGCTCCACCATATCCTTTTGCCATGATGTTCTTGTCAAGGAGCCAGTCAGCTATGGACCAAATACCATGAAACCATGATTTCCCATGGACTGAATCACCTGAAACTATGAGCCAGTTTAAATAGCTCTTCTTTTAGTTTGTGAGTATAGAGTATTTTGTTCCAGTAACAGAAAAGCTAATACAATTTTTAAAGACCAAATGTGAAACATTTATGTAACCCGAAGATTGGGGGAAATTTTCAAAGCATTATAGCAGTCTTCAAAAATCCACGAGATACAGAATTTATAAATAAAGACAATCAAAACCACACACACCAAAATATGCTAACCAAAATACGAATAATTTGGAGAAATAACTGCAGACTTTCAACACAGAACTAACAGTTGTCAGATGTGAAACACTTATTAAGACAGAGACTTTAAAAGAAAAACAGGAAAATACATCAAATTTTAAAAATCCAAATATCTACTAAATGTTTCAACACCAAGAATAACCACAAATATTTCTAAAATATAAATTCTGTAACATTGAGAGCAATCACTTATTGAAAAGTTAATCCTTCATGAAATGGTCCATTGGCTCATGAGAGCTACATAAAATTGAGAATCTAAGCTGGTGTGATACATTTTTGGACTGCAATTTTTTAAGACTTTGTACTATGTCAAAGGAGTATAAAATTGTTCCATTATTCTATTGCTTATCCTTGAGACTACAAAACATTTTCTAGAATTAATGGAGAAAATGGTGGTTTTTGATGAACAATGCAAAAGGTAAATTTTAATATGCTAATTTATGCTAGAAACAAAATGTACATCTATCATGATAAATACAAGTTCTACTGGATTCAAAGTTTTAAGATCTCATGAACTTTTCTGGGCCACTGGAGTCATCAGACATTATTTTGAATCTCAGATTTGTAGTAAGTGAAATTGGCCTTACTTTGCTTACCTTGATTTAAACTAGTAATGAATTAGTGTGATGGTATCAGGGTTGGGTCATCTTCCCTGGCCTTCTGTAGGAACACTTAAATATGGAAACAACTCCAAGGCAGAAGCAGTAAACTGTAATTGTCTTAAATTAGTGCTAGGGCCATAAGTAGATACGATTGAAGGTATGTTCATCCAAAGAGTGATGAAGTAGGAGGTTGTTTTCAACTACTAATTCCATTCTATGAGACAGGCTACCAGAATGGCATAATGGCATGTTTTCTCCTTTCTTGGTGGCAGACAAGAGGAGGGGTGGTGGTGGTACTGGCGAGGGGTGAAGAGTATGAACAGGGAGGCAGTAAGACTAATACAATAAAATAGTATTTTTTCAGGACCATATGAAACTTGAAATACTTTGTTTCTCTACGCAACTTGTATAGGGATTAAGTAAATTATTTTTCACATTCAGGAATAAAATGACTATCAATTCCTTCTGCTTATAAGAGCAGTTCCCACAACCCACTTTTACCATAATTTATTAATGTCATCTTTGTATTGACTAAAATGTAGTTTCATTAAAAGCTAAACACTTTAAAAATAAGCACAAGATTAAATATGAAGAACTGTGGGAGGCAAGGATAAAACAGAGCAGGACATATTCATACTGAGAACATACTTTGATACTCCCAGGTATCAAAATGTGCTAAAAGCTCTTGCATTAAGCTGTATGGCACTGGCACTAAAATAAATTTTGAGATCAAGGGAATAAAACAAAACTTCCAAAGGCAGATTCAGCTACCTATACAAATCCCATCAGTGATAGAAATGTCATCTCAAATTATGGGGACAAAGATGCTGTGCTGAATGCAGTTCGAGGGTTCCTGTACAGCCATCTGCAAAAGATAGAATCAGGTCCATTCCTTCTGTCCCACCCAAAGATAAACTCCAAATAGATCAGAGATCTAAATATAAAATATAAAACTGTACAAGTACTGAGAGAAAACATAAGAAATGTTCTTTAAAACCCATGTGTAAAAAAGGGTTTTCTGTCACTAAAATTCCAGACACAATAAAAGGAAAGGTTGCTAAATTTAATTAAAATGTCATGACCTTCAAAAACAGCATTAAATAATTCATAGCAGACAATTTGAGAGAAAATAGTCACAGCAGATGTCACAAAGGGTTAAGTCTTCGATTTATTGAGATATTTCTAAGATTGGGGGAAATGGTCTATAGCTATCCTGTAGAAAAATAGACAGATTTGAACAATTTCAACAATGACTCAAAAAAGAGATATAAAAATGGCTCTTAATCATATGAAAAATAAAATTTCATTCATATGAAAAATAAGTACAAGTTACATGATCTTCCACTTTTCACCCTTCAAACAGGCAATACATGCTGTAATGTACATTCTGTTGGTGAGGTGGTGGGGGAATGGGTAATGCTCTACATTGCCAAAGGATATGGGAAATAGCATAAATCCAGGGCGGGAAGGTTGGCAATCCTAACCAACCATATAGAACCAAACCTCAACAGAGAAATTGCTCCATGAATTTAACTTGACCATATATAAAAAATATAAAAATACACATACATAGTTATTATCGGAGTATTTGTAATTGTCAAGCATCGATCAAGATTGGTCACATAAACTTATGTGCACAAAATGGAGTACTGTGCAGCTATGAAACAACAGAGTGGAGCACCATGTACTGATGATTTCCGAAAGATAAAAGTAGGTGAAAAAGTAGAAAGTATGCCATTTTTTGTGCATAAAAGTAAGGAAAAACTTAAAGGCACAATAGTGACTTATCATTGCAAAAAGGAACATAGGAAGTATAAACCAGAAAACAAGCTAATTGCCTACAAGGGATTTGGAAAGTGGGATGCAAAGAATACAGGGGGAAGTGACGTATCTCAGATTGTGCTTTTTTGTAGTTTGACTTTTGAAAGCATGTGGATATTCTACACATTCCAAAAATAAAATCAGCAAGAATAAGAAGGAGGAACTAAAACTGAAAATGAACAAAAACACACGCACCTAATTGTATTTTAAATGAACACTAAAACCACAATAAAGGGAAGGAAGAAAAATCTAAAGCAGTTTATAGACCCAGTATTTAATTATCTATCTTCTTGCTTGGAGTGGAGAGGAAGGGAGAACTACAAAGAAATCCCAAACTCTTTGGAGGTTGATTTTGTTATAATGGAATAGACAAAGCAATTCCGAACCTATCTTAGGTGTACTAAATAGGTGAATAAATAAGTAAACGTATCAATGTTGTTGGAAGCTCTTGCTGGGGAAGAAGGAATATACAAATATGGGTTGCTAGAAGGCAAGAAAAGCACTTAGGAAATGGAGTGGAAGTACCGATGCAAACTCATGATTTCTAAAATATGCATGTGTATGAATGTTTATATGCACAAATATGCATGTATACAAGGTATGATCAAAATAAATGGTGAATGCTTAAATTTTAAAACTTAGAGTAAGACACATTTCCATTAATACCCTTCACAATACTCCTCCTCGCTTCATATTCACTCATCATTCTTCCCACTTTCTGAAGCAACTCTGGAAGTCCTCTTTTTCGTCTTTACTGCTGTGATCAAAAATGTGCTGAACACAGCTGCCAAATGCCATCCAACGGAAGGGCACACTTGTAAAAACATTGCGGCATGTCCCCATTCACCTTATTCCCTGGGTCTGACACTGTGCAACTTCTGGCTCTTTCCCAGTCAAAATGAGCGTGAATAGTAGAAGTTTTGAATCAATTCAGGACATCCAGGCAGTCGCCACATTGCCACCACTATAGAAGGTCATGAAAGAAGACTTCCAGAACTGTTTCAGAAAGTGGCAAGAGGGGCTGGGGATTTAGCTCAGTGGTTAGAGTGTTCGCCTCAAAAGCATGAGGCCCTGAGTTCGATCCCCAGCACCAAAACAAAACAACAAAACAAAACCAGAAAGTGTCAAGAATGATAAACTAAGTGTGTTCAAAGAGTGGACAGGTTCTTGAGGTAGATTAATGGCAATATATCTTTAATCGTGATAAACTTTTTTGCAAATTTTAATATTTACTTTTTGATCACACCTCATATGTATACATATCGTGCCTACTATCTACTGGCATGCTTGTGTATGCATATGTACGTATCTCTGTAATGAATGGTGCAAGATGCAAAGCAATGAGCAAACTGAACACCCACACCTTGATCTTGAGTAAAAGGAACCAAGCCTTCTAGAGAAAGCAGATTCAAGGACTTAGACAGGGCAGCTTAGTTCTAAAGAAAAAGGTCTCTCTGAGATGTTGAACATTTGTCTTCCTCTTCTCTTCAAATCCTAGGAAGCCAGCCATAGTTAACTTCTACCTATTCTTTGTTGTTGGTTTTGTTTTTTTTTAACTGATACAGAAAAATTGTACATATTAACGTGCTGCCATGTTATGTTTTGACACATGTCTACATGGTATAGTATTTAAATCTCCACCTACTCTTGAAAATCATTGTCTGTCCATCTTTCTGGGCTTGCATGAAGTTTAAAACAATCTCCAACATATTAAAGAACTTCTACCAATCTCAAAGTGTCTTGTTATTTTTATCCTGGATGCCTGTGGACATTTCTTTGAAGGCTTTGTAAAATGTGGATTTTAATCTCCATTGTGGCAAGATTCCCTCATTTGCAATTGGGTCTACATTTCCACTCCATGTTTTTATTGGCTACTACAGACTTAAGGTTTTCTTAGAACACAAAATAAATGTCAGAAAGAAAGGCCACAACAAATTGAACAGCACACATTTTAGAACACACTCAGAATAGCACAAAAGAAACCCACTGATCAAAAAGATTTGCACTGTGCATGTGCCGAAGCTTATTGGCCAAGAATGCACCCAACAAGCTCACTGGCTGACAATACAACTGTCATCCTAAAATAACATATGAGGGGAAAAATGACAGAAAAAAGTGTCACTCTAACATCTTCCACATATTTTTATTACCGACAGGATTTGAGCAAAGACTACAGCTTAGATCGGCAGCCACAACAGTGCACCCAGTCCCTGGGGCAACTGATCGAGAAAGAGTCACCCACTGCCCAGAGCTGCTGCCTTCCTGCCTTGCAAGGCCGGCAGCTTTCACACCTACCAAGAAGGAAGCAGATGTGAGCACTGCATAGAAGGGCTGAGTTTAGGGACAAGGGTCAGAGCAGTTACCATGGAGACATCATGCTTCCTCCTTGGACAAGGGGGTCAAGGCGAGGGGATGGAACTGAAAACTGTTCTTGCTGGGCCTTCAGAGAAGATGGTAGTGTCTCACTTCCAGGCCCCAGAAGGAACTGTGTGTTTGGCCAATTACAAATTCTGTGGTTTTATTAAATGTGAGCTTCCTCCTCTAGCAGGCACCTCTTGCTTCTCCAAGCAGCTAAGCCCTTTCCCCTCCTCTGTATGACCTTCCATGGCTGCTTGTACGGAGTAGTTCTGGCACAACAGAACAGGCTCAGATGACTACATTATACAACCAAGGCACGCCACACATCAAGCTAGTTATGTGAAGTACAGTTTTAACATTTGTTTGCTTAATTTACTGTTACTGGATAAAAAGAAAATGGAAACCGAAAGCATTATGGGAGATCATGGATTTTTCTCCTTCGCCCTCTGTCTCCCCAAACTGCCTAGTACTTACTTTCAAGTGGCTTATGGAAAGGATTAAAAGTGAAGGGTGAAAATGACAAATAGACACTGTTTCTATTGTCAGCCTCTGAAGTTCCATGAACAGACTGAAAGTTCATTCAAGGTCTATGAAAATATTAGCAGATGCCAAAAGGCCAGCAGCCAAGATTTGTGTCTTTGTGCATGAACTGAATAGCTCCCAACAGACAGAAAAATTTTAAAAGCCTTGGCAATGATGGAAACGTCCTGTGAAAAAGAGAAAGAGAGAAATGCTTGGGAAATAGATTTATGAACTTGTGAAAGGATGTTTCTACAGATCCTAAGCCTCTAAGTCTGCAGAAACATGAAATTTTAAAATTAAGAGAGGACATTTATTTATTCTTTACATGTGTATTATAATAGTATTTAAATAAACCCGAGCTAACTTACGATCCTTTAGAGAAGGGAAGTAGCATGCATAATTATTAGCTAAAATTAATATTTACCACAAGCAAGCATGCGAGTTTGTAGACTATTCTAGATTGTTCAGAATGTTAATCTCGTGACATCTTCAGAGTTTTTTTTTTAATCTTGGAGGTAAATTAATTAGTTACATTTAGAAAGTTATACTTGAACTTCCTTAATTATTCTATGGTTCCAAACATTTAAATTGGAAATATATGATTTTATTCATCTTTTTAAAATGTGTAGTCAACGTAATAAAACTATTTAGTCTGTTTAAAAGAGTTGAAATCAATAGTAAAAGTGAAAGTTGCTTTTTGTACAGAGGAATTTGAATTTTTAAGATAAAATGTATATGATAAAATTATGAGTCAGGTAATCTTTGGGATTTAATTACTGATAAAATTATAAAACGTGTAAATAACTCATTAATTCTTAGGTAATTTCCTTCATGAATCCATAGTATCTTTATGAAGAATGAATTTTTTTATTTTTATTTTTATAAGTACGTAATTGCAGTTCATGATGATTACATCCAGCATGAGGAATTGGCACATATATGTAACGTTTTAATTCTTTTTTCATCTCCTTCCCCTTCCTCCCCTCCCCCTTCCCTCCATCTCTTGATCCCCTTAACTTCTGCAAAAGATCTATCTCCATGTTTCCTATTATCTATCTTTTACTTTGTCTTTTAACTTATTTATACTTTCATTTTCTCGAATAAGAGAAACTATGCACTATTTAAGCTTAAAAGGATGAATTTATTGCATTTCTATAACAACTATTAAATTAATATACTTGGATGTTGTGGCAGAAAACAAACAGTAGAGGGCACTTTAGTTCTCTAACAAAATAAACTCAGTCCAAAATCTTATATAAATTGATGAAATAGACCATAAAGTTTGAACTACATGATAAAGATTATACAAAAGTGTAAGCAAGTTCCTGGCTCCCTGTAGCCTAATAAAAGCTATCTCAGCTGAGCAGCAGCTTCTTTCTTTAGTCAATCCAACAGCTATTGGGCGCCACACAAAAAACACAAATGTTCTGAGAATTGAAAAGTTCATGGATCCAGCATTTCAAGAATATTTCATTTTTTAAAATCCTCACACTTATTTTTTAAACTGATCTATTAAATATACCTGATTCAAATCAGTAAATTGTCATTATCCAGGATCTTAAGAGGTAGACTGAATGCTCTATATAAGAAGTAGCAGTAGTATATTTCTTCTATCTTGGTTTGAAATTCACTAGCAAAAGGCCTGTGACTACAGACATGTTACTTATTCATAGTTTCCTCCAAAATCATCTTTATCATCATCTTTGTCATTACTGTTATAATTATTTTATGGTACATTAGCTACTTTCAAGTATCTTCCACTCTACTTTTTAAAAGATGAGTATATGAAATAGAAATGTCAGAAAAATACCCAATTAAGTTTAATTGTACTGTTTAGCATTTAACTGACTTAGGGCAAATTGTAATTTGTACAATTTTCCCAGCCCTCATTTTTGCATGTCATAAATGAAGTTCTATACTTAATAAGACTCTATAACATGGTCATCCATTCTTAGTTTGTACATTATTCTAGCAAACGCAGTTATCTATGCCCTAGGTTTCAACAGATTTGTGGTGAATCTTAACTATTTTAGGGCTCAAAGACCCCTTGAAAGTTTTTAAAAAGATGGGGAACTTTACTTCCTAAAAATGCTACAAGGGATACCTTACTTAAAATGAGCATTTCAGGAGGTTTAAGAGCCCGCAGAGATCAACCCAAACACTACACCAAGAACTTCTGATAGAGATAAGTGTTACGCAGCTCCTTCATACATATGTGGGAGCTTATTACTAGCAACTTTATATGTTACTGTTGCATCAAGATGAGCAGTGAGCCTGGAGAGAAGGTGTTCCAGGCCAAGCAATTCTGGACTTTATCCCATAAGCAACAGGACATATTCTGAAGTGTTTAAATATAGAAGTGGAAAATATGCATTTTAGGCCGTAAAATCAGAGCTAACTTGTCAAACTCCACAAAGAACTGTCCTACAATTTGAGTATGATCTATGCATTGTCTACTCAAAGCAACAAGTACAGCAGTCTTGCTCATCTTTTATACCCCTTTGTCTCCACGGAGTACTCCCAAATCTTAAGCAGCTTGGGATCCACTCAAGAGATGTGACAACTCCTCTTGAACAGACTGACATGGTGGGCTCTGATCATCATCTATATCCAAATTCAGGGACAAGCCCGAACCACTTTCAGTACATTGCTTGAGGCAGACATGATCGACCACTCATAAGGTTTATGGAGTCTGAGTCGATCTGGAAATACCTCTCCATTATCAGGTAGCCAAACTAAAACAGCAAGCAAGCAATGTTTATGAATGGGGAGGTTTATCAGAGGCATGCAGTAAAAGTAAATGAAAAAAACATGTATTTGTATCCATAGATTATCTTTAAAAAAATTTGCATAGATCCTTCTATTGCCACACATTGTAAACCCTGTTTGTTTCCCATGAGGAAAGGCAGAGACCACTACTAAAAGGTAAGGATGAGATACAGAGACGTTGCCATTGTTTTAAAGAACATTTTGAGGGGCTTCAAGAATGGAACCAAAATAAAGCCAAGTTAATAAAATAGGATAAAATAAGTTAGGTTTAAGTATTTGTTTATTGAATCTACTCAAATGTGATATTTAGATAGATGTAGGAAGTGCAACACGGCTCCAAGATATGTAGAGAACAAACCTCACATCCTTCAGTGGAGATACTCCCCATACTCCCCACCTGGCCTAACGCACACTCCAGCTTCATGTCTGTCCATTCCTTTCTCAGGACTATATTCAATGGACAGCAGACTGATGGAGACACCGTGCCTCGTAACATCTCTGTAACATGATGTCCTCTTGAACCAGAATGCTCTTCCCTATGACTTTCCACCTAGTAAAATCCTACCCATCCTCAAATCTCAATCCCAAAGCTACTTTCTCTTGTTAAGCCCAAGTGAGCCCCTCTGTCTACTTTCTGCATGCAAAATTAATCACCCTCCTCCATGCCACCTGGGACTGTCATCACATGCCTACTGCCCATCACAGCATACACAACGCATGTAATACACTCTTCTTTCCACCGTACTGTGCGCTCCTCAGAGGAGGAGGCTGGTCAAATTCCTGGTCTATCCCTAACTCCTAGCACGATACTGGCACATACTAAGAAATAGATCTATATTTTTAAAAGAAAGAAAGGGAAAAAGAAAGGAATTCCAGTCAAAAGGCTATTGAGATAATCCAGACAAAAGGCTTATCTGAGCCTAAAGATGGAAGGTAGAACTAGGAATGCAAATTCAAAAATACCAAAATGGAATAGAATAGAGTAAGTGGATGATGAAACACAGAAACGAGAGATAAGAAGACCTTGAAGAGGACTGTGACCAAATATTCTGCCTGAAAGGCTGACATGCTATAAACCTGAGAAGACCAGGAAAAGAAGTTAATTTCCGTTTCAGACTTTTGAACTTGACAGCCAGAGGACGTCCATGATGAAGTATTGAGCAGACAACTGTGTGTTCAGAGAGGAAGCGCTAAGCTGGGGGCTTGGAGCAGGATAATGGAGCAAAGAGGCCAAAGGCGTGGAAAGCTGCCCCCAAGCTAGAAGAAGACCAAGGAGGTGCGGTGTGCCGGCAGCCCCCGAGAGAACAGCTCCAGCCAGTGAGTGAGGCCACAGGAGGAGGATGGGGCTGGGGGGTGGCTGGGTCAGGGCGTAACTGTGAGTGCCGGAAAGGACCACTTCTTCCCTGGCTTTCTCCTCCTGGCACTCCAGATGCAGGCTGTATTGTTTAGCATAGCAAAGTGAGCGCTGAGCTATCTGTTTTCCTGGCAGCTGGGTACTTTTCATTTTCTCCCCAACTTATTACCAGAGAGATCTGTGGATGTTAGATGATAATTATTCAGGCTCATGGCTCTTTTTATCCTGTGCCGTTTCCAGTTCCGTGAGTCTTACTCTACTGAATTTAGAATTGAAGACTTGTGTGTTTTAATTTGGTTTTAACCAATTACATTTTAAATGTGTTTTCTGAACCAGTTTTGGGATGTTTATTAAAACCTAGTTAAAAAGCAGGTTTTGCAGAGGTCAGATATACTACGTTAAATAAAATGTTCAGGATTATCTCATTTAGTCGGTGACTCCCTAGAAATTATACCTGATGGATTTCTGCAAAGGAAATGGTGCCTTCCCAGGGAAGGAAAAGGAAACTAACAGAAAACCTTTAAATGAGCAGAGCACATGAGGAAGGAGACTCTGCCTCTCATAATAGCAGAGGAGGCCAGGCCTGCTGAAAGCCAGTTTTGAGAAAAATTGTCTTATTTGCAATCTACTTATTTAGATATAATTTACTTGTGTGTTTTGCTCAGCACTGAGGCACACGGTGGTGTCTCCCTGCCAGAATGTGAGCTGCAGAGGGCACACATCTTTGCTTTTGCTGCTGTCCTTAGTCTCTAGAACAGCATCCAGCACATACCAACTGCCCAGTAATCATTTGTTGTCTAGTGAGTGAATTATCTAAAAACTGTCTCTTCCTACCCAGAGGAGCTCTCTTTGGGGCCCCCTGCCTCTCCCACTGCTCCTGCCCAGTGTCCTCGAGATGCAGCTGAGTCCATGGGAGAATAGTCCCAGGAGACTGTGGTCACTCCTGCTCCACCGTGTAGGAAAGAGAATCCTCCATGTGTCTTGCTCATTCTCTCCTCAGGCATGGTGATCAGAGAATACGCCTGTGACCCTCTCAGTCTTGGTTGGAAAGGAGAGGGGAATAAAAAATGGATGTCAATTCCAGGATTTAACCCCACCGAGACCACAAGGTGGGAGAGACCCTTGATGTGAGCATGGGTGGACCTGCCTGCCCTTAGTGACAGGTTGGCCAGCGAATTCAAAATGACCCAAAGTGGGGCACTATCAAGGTATAAGGGAGTGGGATAGCAGGGCAGAGGAGGTCACACTTTTGGACCCGGACACTCTTGGGCCCACTAGCTCCTGTCTGCTCCTCTTCTATCCTTTCTATAAACCTTTTGCATATCTAATTCCATCTTGGCATTAGCTTCTCGGGGGACTTGAACTGATATACCCTCAACAGCCTGCTCACTTGCAAATTCCTCCAATATCAGCACTAAAGAAAGATACTGTAGGTAAATGTGTTCTCTCCTAAAAACCTTACTGGAAATAAGGCACCCCCAAATGTAGGTGGCAGGTACCTCTTCTGATCATGCGATGGCATCACTGAAGGAGGTAAATGATCTGCTCCATAGGCAGCTTTAGAATATCTTAAACCCTTAAAATACGGGCATGCAGTCAGACGTGTCTGCAAATCCCCCTGAAGAAGACAGACAGCTTTCAGCACATTCATCTACAAAGCTATCAACAGTGGCATTTAGTTAACTTGGTCGTTCCCAAGTGACAGTAACATAAAATCTACATTGCATAACTTATTTTATGCAATAATGATTATGCTTCCATCTCTGAGCCTGCTAAACGAACGTTAGTCACTTCCAGGCCCTGCAAGCTAAGCCTCCAGTACACACATAATCAGTACTCCATCGTCTACCTAACGCTGGCCTTTGAAAGAAGTCACGCCCTAATTTAAGAAGTTCCTAATGCGAAAGAAATAAGTAATTGACAAATCAATGGGTTAATTTTTTTGTTTAGGGACTAAGCCTCAGTAGAAGCTTCAACTCCCAGCCCAGACAGTGCACCCCGTTAACCCCCGGGGAGACGGCGGGAAGCACCCCTCTCCAGGCTCATCTACAGAATGTTTCCATCAGCTGCAGCACGCAGAACATCTGCGTGAGCAGCACAAGTGCTGTGTGTCAGCATCTCTGTTTCCCGCTGCCCCCTGGACGCGTAGAGTTTAATTAGACCAAAGACCGGGAGTGGTTTGTCGATTGCTCAACCTGGAAGCCATGGCTTCCTAAGGGAGTCGTTCCCGCCCCACGCTGGGGAACTCTCCAATATTTGTCGGGAAACGCCAACCCCTCACGGCTTGCTCCCTGCCGGAAATTATTCTCCAAAAGTAATAACCTCACCCCTGAAGGTGGTGGAATATTTACGGGGAGCTGGGAATAACTAATTTGCCTGCACGCCCACTGACATCTGTGCTAGCTTCTGCTGACCTCAGCCAAGGGCCCTGCATCCTTCTTGCCTCTCTGCTGACTTTGGTGCGGGCGGGAAGCCTCTGCCCTGAGAACGAGCAGGCCGACAGCCTGAGTTCTGTCAGGCGGGACTGAGGGAGGGCAGCAGCCACTGTCTCTGTGCCTCTCAGGAACAGTGGCTCCTCCGGCCGTGAGATTCCTAGCGACAAAATCAGAACTCTCCTCCCACCTCGTAAATGTTGAGTCTGCGTGGCCCTTTCTTCAGTGGGAAAAATCTTGCACTGGACTCTCCATTTTTCTGTTCCTAGTAGGACTGAACGATCAATCTTGAAAAATTCAGGGGAGATGTTGCTGGGTAGGGGAAGGGCAACAATTGTACAGATTGCTATCTTTTCAGTCACCAAGGGGAGAGTTAAACCCAGTAAGTTTTAGAACATATGGAAGCATTTGAAAACCTTTCTAAGAGTGAGGCACTAGGAATAAACATCAGAAGGGACTTACAATAAAACTGTGCTAAGAGTTTTGAAAGGGAAATCAAAGATTTCTCTGTGGTGATGTCAACCAGATACTAACTTCTGCCAAAACAGTCACTACCTCCAGCTACGTACCTTTCAACCACTAGCTGAGTGCCTCATATTTCAGGAGCTACTGAAACCATTTTCTAAAAGGAACAATCACCTACATTCTGCATCAGCATATCTGTTCTGAAGCTCACACACACATACACACACACACACACACACACTTGCACACACACACACTGACACTGTTAAAGCATTGCTCTTCATTGCAGAAATCTCATGGAGCAGCCAATAAGTATAAGATAGTTATTGCAATGATTTAGACCAAGTGAAAGCTCTTGTCTTGGGTTTTAGCTATTTGCTTAGAAAAATTTCTAATCTCCCTGACAGAGACTCAGAAAGAACGGTGGATGGGTTAGTGTGGGGCTGCTAGTGTCTGCAACCAGGAGCACTTATAATACGCCCCAAAACGCCCCTGCTTATTACCCCTTTGCTTCCTTAAAAGATGATAAACATATTTTCTTTAGTTTTGCCAATGTCTAGTTAGCATTTTAAAGATAAACATTCTTAGCATTCCGGAAATTATGTACACAAGGATCAGCATTAGTTGGCATATGCTACTTTGTTAATGCCGAGTAATTGCTTTACTCCTGTCACTACAGAGACGCCATTCAATCACTTCGAAGACTTACAAAGGACACCAAAAAAATCTCTGAAGATGAAAGAAAGGAAATGCTTTTTCGACTAATGAAAAGGAAAAAGAAATGTCGCAGGAAATTACAGACTGCTGGTCCTTATATGAGCCCCAAAGCAAATGATGAAACAAGCCTTACGACATGACACTTTGTAAGTAGCAGTGAACACTCTTTAGAAAGCATCATACTAACTGGGATTATGTTGGGCTTCGTTTTTGGTTTGGTTTTTGTTTGGAATCTTACTTCGTGTAAACAGGTTTCTGAGTCCGGTGCACTGAGTAAACATGATGGTGTGCATTAGGCATAAGAAGATGTGGGTCTGGCCTATTCTCTTCCACACACTCCACTTGCGATTCTGAGTAAGCCTCACTTATCCTTCTATTTGATGGATTATCTATCAGTAAAATCAGATGGCATTTCTAACTTATCAATGCCCCTGTAATACAGCCCCTCTGAAGCTTAAAACTGGGGCCCCAGATCCCAAGGATGTTTATATGTCTAGTAAACATGGCACCTAAACTGGCTGCTGCACTCACAGGAATCCCCACCTGCAGAATTCGCCCCTTCGATACAGCAGGTTTGGCATGGAAAACGGTCATATCTGGACTCTAGGATCCCATTCCACATCCTCAGCTGATCAGCGCGGGCAAGGACACTTCATTCAGACTTCCCTGATCAAGTCTTCCCCCAGGACACCAAATGAAAGACAGAAAGACACACAAAGACTGGAAATGGTCTACTTAGAGAGTCCATAAGACATTCTAAAATGTGTGAAAGAAGGGAATGGAACAGAATAGAATGGAATGGACCAGAGGGTAGTACTCTTAGCACCTCCCCCTCCATGCACGGGTGTCCTCACAGGCCTAGGACTGGCTGGGACCCAGACGTTCTGCTCAACAGCCCTCCGCCTCCATCTGGTCAACCAGGTGCCCTGAAGTGTTCCAAGCCCCATGCTGTGGGTCATTCTGAGGGCCCATGAAGGGAGACTGGTTCCAGGAGATGGCCAGGTGAGGGAACTACTTTTGCTGGCTGCCAGTGTTTCTTTCACAGATTGAATGGATTTGGGCTGCCAGAATGGTGTGAACCCACTGATCTGGGAGCTCTGTGTACCCATAAGTCCTTGTGGGAGGACATTACTACCACGAAGAATAGAGTTTGTTTTGTGAGACTTTTGTTACACATTGATGTTTATATAATTCATATAAATATATAGATATTTGTGTAAATATTACATATGTAATATTTTTATAATATATAATATAGAAATTTTATAAATATATTTATATTGTAAATGTATATTTATATGTATTTAGTTCACATCAAACATATTTGTTACTGTGGGTCATGATAAAAAATATTTCCCTTGGTGATCTAAAATATTAGCCTAAAATAGATTAGTATGTGTAAAACCAGTGTTGGTAAATGGCAGTAACAATTCATAATACAATTAAAGTTTAACTATCGAAGCCAAATCAGCACTTCAGAAAAGATAGAAATGGAGGAAAAACATCTACATAAGATGATTATTTATCATTTCATTCGTGCTATTTTGGCATGGCATGAGTCCATTAGTGAGTATAATAAACAGAATAGATACGTTATCCCTTATAGAACTAGACAGAGCTACTAACTCTCAGACTGAAACAGACAGATTGTAAAGGGACAGGTGCACAGCTGCTTCTCTTAAATAAAACCAACCAAATTAGCATCCCGGGGCCCATTCAGGCATCGAAGCCTAAATGCTAATGCAAAGACCTCAAAGTCTGACCTTCACACTTCATTATTTCTACTCCATCTACCATTTTGCATTGGCTTTTTGGGGTCTATCATGTTATTGACCAATAATAGAAATTTTAAATCCTGTATTTTTATCATTAGATCCCTTAATTTCATAGGAAAAATAAAATTAGTCAGGATAAATAAGTAGAAATTAAAAACTCAAGCAATTTTACATTCGTGTGAGTCCAAGACATGGTAGGCATGTTTTTAAATCTTCTTTAATCCATTCACTCAATCGTGTTGAGAGTCAATATTTTAGCTCTGTCAGTGCCTGATGAAGCCTAAAAAAATCAAACTGTATGACTCAGGGCTAAAAGGAAAGTTTTAATGCTTGAAAAACCATCAACTACCTCATGATTTTTTTACCAGCTTACAGGAGCTCATTATAGCAGTATTCATTCCTCTTAAAAATTCATCCGTGACTTACTGTCAGATGTACTGTATCTCCTTCAATTAAAGCTTCTCCTCCCTGATAATGTTTCCAAACATACAGTTCTTGCTTTAGAAAATGTGGAGTAACTAATAAGTGTGAGAAAACAAGCTTAATCATCATTTTTTTTGACACTAGCATCACTCTTTCTGCTATATTTTATTGGAGACGCCGTACATCTTTATGCTTATGCTGTGTCTGCATGTTTACGACATCTATCACCAGGAGCCGTCCCTGCCAGGGCGAAGACACGCGCCAGAGGAGGGGGACACATCCGAGCCAAAGCCCTCGCAGGCCGTGTCGGAGTGAGCGGTGACGGGGAAGCTTCTAGGAGAGCAGCAGAACCCGGGGGAGTCTAAAATGCTTTATCTAGATCAGAGTTTGTGCAAACCTCCTGGATGGAGTGTTTTCTTAAACATTTTTCATATTCAACATAAGCCAAAATCTCATTTTTAAGGCTAGATCATTCAACATCCCGAGTTACCCAACTAAGGTTGTTTTTCAGTGTTGTGTTATCAGACTTGATGGGTCCACCATGGTTTAGTATTTAATTCTAAGCTCACTCAATACTTTGAGGAGAGGTTCCCAGTTGTATATGAAAGTGATATACAGAATGAAAAAAATGTAAGTGTTGGCTTGTCACTGCCATGTCTTTTTTCAGAGAGGGAAACTGTTAGACTCTGTTCCTTTCTATCGCATTGCCGAGCACAGTTGCAAAGCCCTTTTGGATTTGCCTCAGCACCTGTTTCGCCCAGCTCTAGAAGTTCTTTCAAATGTACCATATCTACCATCCATCCCCAGTCCTTTCGGTGTTCATCACTAACACACCATGTGCGGGGATGCGTGTCAGGGAGGGCCGTGTGGAGGAGCATCGTTGGCTGCAGTTCAACACTTATAACCACTTCCTGTTAGGCTCTGGGCATTGACGCCAAATGATATTACGCACAGAGTCACATAAATACACTGACAGGACATCCATCATCCATACAATGTTAACTATGCCCTATTGCTGGCCCACACTGCTTAGATGCCCTTTGAGAATAAATCCTGTGATTTATTTTGCGAATAGCATTTTGTGGGTAATTTTCATAAAATTTTTATAGCATTTCCTCCATTTTTGAAAATCCAGGACTTTCGGCCAGAAGCGGCCCAAGCTCAGTAATATTCTTCTGTCCATCCTTGCCCTGGCACTTCCCAGTTCCTTTCTATCCCTTGCTACCCTTGAAGCAGCAGCTCCTACTTGCCTCTGACCCTGGGGCAGAATTTTTTACTGTGCTCTCACAGTACCATCTAAATGTAACCCATCACATTCTGGTTATATGTTTTCATATAGGTGTATCTGTCCCTCTCACACACTGTGAAGACACAAGGACAGAACATTACTTCTGATAAACCAAGTTGCCAAAGCAACAAGTGCGTTTCATCACCTTTCTGAACAGCCAACTGGTATCCAGGCTGCACTACAGACTAACTAGCTGGCAGAGCTTAGAGGGTCTGCAGACTTCCGTTGACCCTTTCGAGTCGTATCCTCATCAAGAGTCTGCTACACTTATTCCCACGTTTATGCCAGTTTTCCTAGTTATTGTAAGCATGAAATTCCATTAAATATTAAACAAACATAAAACTAGTGGCCGGGGATTTAGCTCAGTGGTTAAGAGTGCTTGCCTAGAAAGCGCAAGGCCCTAAGTTCGATCCCCAGCACCAAAAATAAATAAAATAAAATAAATAAATAAAACTAGCGAGGCAGAAATGAATGTTCTATTTTTGTGGAAGGTATACTGCAAGCTTTGTGAAAATTAAGTAAAGGAAAATCACAAAACAAACAAACAAATAACCCTGTCAAATTATGGACAATACCACTGTCCACAGTTGAGGGGAAGGGTTCTACACTCAGATTGGCCACTGATATCTGTAAGTCCGTTCCATCCTTCTGAAACTGTGGCTAATGAGTACAACATATGCAGAGTCTTCCTTTTCCAAAAGCATAACAAGAGCCCCAAGTAGCAGTTTCAGGCCCCAGGGAAGTCTTGGTTTTAATCAACAGATTGGCAAATTAATTGAAGATACAATAAAATGTTAAGAAAGCCCCTTTAAAACCTTCTCATCCCACCTTTCGAGATAATCTGACGAATCTTTGGGAAAAGGCCTTCTGCTGAACTTCGCCCTGGTTCCCAAGAGACACTAAGGCAGGGGGAAAACCTCCAAACCACACTGAAACTAGGGAAAGGAGGCCACCCTCCTGCTGGCAAAACTGAAGCATGTGCCGAGGGTGCCTGTGGCCTCCAGTCGCGTGGTAAGACGGCGGAACCAGCGCTGAGAGACGCAACCAGAAAGCCTGGCAGTTTGGGTCCCTCCGTGTTGTTCCTCTGGCCAGACCCAGCTTTCGTTCTAGTGCCCATGACACCAACAGCATATTTTTCTTTTTGCTTAAATTCATCCAAGTTGGTTTTCTTTCACATGTCACAAAAAGTCCAAGTAATGAAAAGAATAGATTAAATAAATATTTATATATTAAATAAATGTTAGACATTAAACAAATACTTTATACATTAAATCATTTCTAGGCAATATCTCCTCTTTGGCAGGCTCTAGCAAGAAAGCCAGTCCAGGCCCTCCTGGAACCTACAGGCAGTTCCCTAAGGGCTAGACTGGATTTCAAATATAAATTTTATAGTTATATAACATTAACATTTATATTAATACATCCATTATGCACTAATGACTGATAGCTCCAACATGGGCATTAAAGAAGGTTAGAATATTTTAGGAGAATAGCTGTAACTTTTTAGTTAAATGCCAGTGAGAATAACTATATACTCCAAATCGTATCCCTGCACCACTGTCAAATTCGGAATTTGATCTTGGCAGAACTATAAGACTTAATAAGTAAAGAAACTTCTTAAATTGGCATGGCATCAACATACCAAGAGCAGCCTCATTTTGTCCGGTAACTGCCATGCAGCAGGGCTTGGAGAACTTTAGACCCAAAAGGGACCTATATGAAGGGACCTACATAGAGCACAGAGGAAGTAAGCAATTGCTTCCTGGCCAGCCAGATGGCAGGGCCAGCAGCTCTGAGCCAGGCGTTTGGATGCCTGGCAGGTCATGATCGTTTGGAAGTGCCTCCCAGGTCATTTGTTAGCAATAATAAAACATTGACATTTGAAAATTATTACTTCATTTACAAATTAGGTCAAATTCCTGATTATTCCTGTAATGTGATGCTCATTTGGATTGCAGGATTTGCTCTTGCTCAGGAGAGAAAAGTGTCAGTCTCCTCCTTGCTAATAATGAACCAAGAAGCGAATCCTCCCTGGGTAGCCCTTGGGAGAGGGCTGTGCAAATCAACATTACCAGTCAACCACCTCTGGTCACTGGAGACACCAAGGCTGAAGATCATGTGAGATGGCTAAAAAAAAAAAAAGACAGACTGGGATCCAGTATCTTCAGATTTTAGAGAAGGTTTTGTTTTTAAATCATTTTATAATAAAGGGTAAGATGGATTCTCAATCTTCAAACAGCAAAAAGGAGACATCTTAACACGTGTTTATGAAATGGCCCAAGAGGAAGAAATCCCTATCAACTGAAGCTGCGGCTGTTACTTCTTTACAATCCTTTGTCTGTCTCTTGAAGAACAATCACAATGATCCAGAGGGAATTTTATTTTCACCCTTTGTAATGTAACTTCTGCTTTTTGCAAAAGAGGTTAACATCTTGCCTAAACTTTGTAATGTGCTACCAGAACACACCAACTAACGTCTTATTCAAATACCTCAGATAAAGCACACCACCACTGACTGAGGGCTGCTCCTTTACGCCTCAGTGTTCCAAAGCTTTCAGTGTCAACCGTGTCCCACAACAAAGCAGTCCACAAGTCCCTTGGTCATGCTCAGAGCGCCGCGGCATCCATCGCAAGCCTATTTACACTTCACCGTAAAATCTAATTTCTTATAGTTACTGCTGAGTTAGGCTGCCTTCATCAATTGCATTCCTAAAGAAAACAAGGACCTCAGAAGTACACCTGAGCTTATTAAAACAAGCACACGATCAAAATTTCCAGCAGCTATGGGGCTTCCTAAGTCAGTCCATTTAATACATGCTACTCAGCACTTTTAAGGAGATATTTTCTAGAATATACTGAGATTTCTCAGCATTAGAGGGAAAAAAATTGAATAGAATGCAATTCATTCAAGATTAATAATGTTCTCCACTTTAGAGTTTAGTAATAAAGTTATTTATGCTGCCAGAGGCATTTCATGACATTAGCAGTGAAAGATAGCAGCAGACAGGTGGGCCAGGCTGGTGCCATTTTCAAAGGGCGATCGGCAGCATCCCTGGAGGCTACATAGCCAGACTGTAGCCAAGGACGATGACCTTGCCACAAGATCTTTGCAGGACACACAGAAGAAGAGAGAGTGGCTAAGTCCATCTCTGTCCCATATGCTGAAACGAATGAATAATGAAAATTGTCAGTTCAATTAACATAATCTGGGTGGGATCAACTAGGTGCCGCACCACAAATTTATCTCTTTTGCAGAGCAAATACATCCTTTCAAGTTTTAAATTATGTATTTTTCACACAGCTCTTTGCACACTGGCACGAGCTATGCTCTCAACCATGCTGTCCTCAGATACATGGATGTACTTTTTGTCTTTGGTTACATACTGTTTTATAGTCCTTCATCCATGCTATTTTATATTGTTTCCTATACTCAAGTCTAACTAAAAAGCAATAAACACATCTCAGTCAGTACCTGCCACAGTAGCAAATAGAAGACTAATGCTGAAGAAATATTTGTAAATAAAGAAATATGATGCCCAAGTTTTGTCTGAAAGAAAATTATAGTCATTTTCCATGATCAGATGTAGGTTGTGCAAACAGAAGGAAGTGATGGCATAAATAATTCAAAATAGTGGATAATTGGAAAGTCATTGATATTTTACTTTGAAATGCATTAAGTCTGACCACAGCATTACAGCCTATCCAGCAAACAATGAATCTTGTGCTGTGAAAGCAGAAAGAGGAAAAGGGCATGAGGAACAGCTGACATATTTTGTCTACCTGCCATTCATCCTCCACTTCCTTACAGTATTCTGATATCTGCTTGCATAATCATCTGCCCTGTTAGAAGCAGTCTTGCTGGGAAAGTGACCCGGGCACTACTCGAGGTTCCTTCGATTAAACTCCCACTTCCTCCCTGGCCCACAGATGGGCTGGTATCTCACTTCCACTCAGCCACTCAGACCTTCTTTTCCAGGACTTGAATTTCAGGTCCTGTCACACAAAAGCAGAAAAGAAGGGAGCTTTCCAGCACTGGTGCCTACATGGAGCGTCTATCAGGGTCTGCACCTAAGAACTTGAGGTACTGAGGTCCCACAAGTATCCAACAGGGTTCTTGTGATTTACCTGTAGTTTCTAATGAATTCACTTACAATAGGATTTATTTGAGCTATCTGCTGTTGTTTGCACCTTGCCTTCTGGGTTGGGCCAATGCTTCCCTGAGAATTGTAGAAAGAAAAAATCAAGATGCAGGTGCAGGCTGCCACGGGGAGAGTCTGAGAAGAGAACACAGGCAGGGCCTGAGAAGGCACAGGATAGGGAGGGAGGGTATCGCTGTGCACGAGTCAAAGTAGCCAAGGGAGAAGGGAAGGAAGGAGACACTGGCAAAACCACAAAGAAGCACACGTGCCCTGAAGGTGCAGACCTCTGCAGCCTCTTCGCTGGCTCAGGCCCAAGTCCTCAGCCGGGAGTGGATTTCCACGGATCTCCACCGCTTTAAGAAGCCCTGTGTATTCTTTCAAAACTTTCAAAAGCGAAGTATACTGGTTAAGGTATGGATTTAAGGGCCCAAATGCCCGGATGAAAATCTCAGTCCCACTTAATTTTTTCTATCTCTTAATTGAGGCTAATAATATCCTCCTCATAGGATCTGGATGAAGTTTAACAATATAATCCAGGCATAGCTCTCAGTGCAATGCCATTCCCACATATCAGACCTTGCTTTTCAGATTGCCTTTACCGGACCTCTCTTCTTTCAGAGTCCATGTTCATGGGAGCGCAGGCCTGCACCCTCAGCTCCTGCAGGCGGCCTGGCCAGGCTCCTTGAGCAGCCCCTGAAGATGCCTCCTGAAACATCCTGACCTGAGAGAGGGCATCAAGCCCCTCTGGAGCAAACGCGAGCCACAGAGAAGAGAGGAGAAACGAGGGAGGCAGGCAGGTTAATCCCCTAGTTGTACTTCCTTGATTCTGCTTGTGCCATTCCTTCCCCTCATCCCCCACCTCTAATCAATCACAATTCCTATCAGCTTCGCCTCCACTGCTAATATTACAACCACCATCGTCTCCTGCCTGCGGCACAAAAATGCCCTCCGATTGTTCTACTCTGCTCTCTATAAAATCCATCAGACACACCGCAACAAAGAAACATCTTTAGCATGACAACGCGTTGTGTCACTCCCTGCTTAAACTCTCCACGGGCTTCCCAACGCAGAGAATTGGCAGGGAGCGAAGGTCCCTCCCTTCCGAGCTCTCGTGACATTACGCCTCCTAGGATCATTGCCCCCATGACCTCCAGCACACGCTGGCCTTTCTGTGCAAGCAGACACAGGACAGCCCTGCCTGGAACCTCTGTGCCTTCCTCCTCCTCCTGCCCAGAATGTCCTTCCTCTAGGTCTTGCACGACTCGCCCGGTCTCCTCATTCGGTTTCGGTTTGAGCCCTGCTCTCTTGGGCAGCTTTAATCGCCCTTTCCTTCGCAGACCCAACACCAGCACTCTTTATTCCTTAATGCAGCATTAGTTCCTCAGATGACTTATTGCGATCTATAACTAACTTATATGATTGTTTACTGCCTGCTTGCGTCATTAGAATACAAAATCTGTGAGAAGGGAGATACTGTCTAGCTGCGTGGATGAGCGAATGCGCATGTGCAGAGTTCAACAGCGCATCGTTTTCTCTCTCGGTTCCTCTTGTAAGATCATGAGTTGTTTTTGCAATGGGAAAAAATAGGCAACCTCTTCTTTAACCATGTTATTCCTTAAAAACATTCATCCATCCTAATACTAAGGTCTGGGAAACTGTCTTTTTCTATATTCCTGTAGAGGCACTTTTGGATTTCCAAATGAGACCTACTTTCTAAAATACCAAAACTTTGGCAAGACAGAATTCGGTGGGCGTGGAGTCAGGTGTAGTGAAGTACAGACAAGACGGAGCGCCAGCTGGCCTGGACAGACAGCGCTGCCGGCAGGGTGCAGAGGGGCAGAGTCACAAGAACAAGTCAGCAGATGAGGAGCTGGCTCCTGCAGCTGTGGACAGTGGGAAGAGGCAGGCCTTGACCCTGTGGGTGAAGGGCTTTGCAAATGACTACAGTGTTCTTCAAACAAACACGAAGAAAGAGGGCGCCTGAGCTGCCAAGGCAGAAAAACAAGATATGCAGCTGAGCCTTTTTCCAGGAAGCCTGGGTTTATCGGATCCGATGTGCCGCACATTTAAATCCTTGTCTATTCTTGAAGTGATCCTCAAGCTCTCAGGTGACTTAGGCCTATTCAATCATTCCCTGGCAGCTCAATGCCCTGGGGATGCTTTCTGGTTTCCCCTCAGTGTCTGCTGTGCCAGGGATCTGCAGTCCTTTGGCCTGAGTTCAGGGTCAGAATGAGTGAAGAATGATGTGGAGGTTGCCATGAGGCCCACCCTCAACACTTAGGCCCAAGGGACCAGCCACGACTGGCCCAAAATTGGAAAGCAGAGAATGAAGACCTTGGAGAATCTGCATTTTACTGAAATAACTACCCAACCTCAGCCTGAATGATCTGGAAAAGTCCAAGAAAGCCCTAGAAGGAGAGAAATCTTGTTGTCTGCAAGGAAACACCAAACTTCCCTCCCAAACATGTTCCTGGGCCTGCCCACCTGGTGTGCTGAGTGCTGGTGCCCAGGGCTCCCAAGCCCAACAGAGTCTGGAACCTGGCAAAGTAATTAATGTACATCAAAGAAGGAGACTCAGAAGCAAGACAAAACTATCACGAAGTTAAACTGTAAGTTAAAAGTGATGCTAAGTGGGTCAGCTGCTTTGCAACTGATGTTGAGTCGGCTTTGGGTTCATAATGAGACTTGTGTATTTCTACATAGCACTTAAAAGGCACATAAAATTCCACTAATGTGACAGAAATGCATTTTAAGTGTTGGTGGATGGGGGAAAGAATACTTACGAAAAACAGCAAAAAGGAATTTCATGGCAAACTTCAGTATGTTTTCTCAGAATACTGATAAAAAGCTTCAAATAAGTTAGAATAGCATGAAATGATTATTTATGTATCAAGATGATTAGAATGGAGTCTTTTTCACTTTGTAAGAAACAATTTTAGACATTTATATAAGTGGATTATGTTTTGAATCTCTGGCAGAACATTTACCAAAGATTTCCAAGACTCCTAGATCTAGACATTGTTTGCTATCTGAGTTAACTCTAACATTCAGAATTTCTACTTTTACACTGAAAATTTCCCATCCTGCTCTGCTCTGTTTGGACTTGGTGACATAAACATACAGGTCACCACTACCCAACCGGCACAGTCTAATTGCTCATGTCTTTGCATCTGGAGGAAAGTTTATCTGGGTTCACATTCTGACTAGGGTCCTCATTAGCTGTGTGACACTGAGCACATTACTTAGGCTTTCTGTGACTTTGTTTTCTCTTCTTTAAAATGTATTATTACCTAACTCAAAGGTCAGGAACCAAGGAAGAGGAATATAAAGATCCCTTCACCAGAATCATCCAATTAAAAAAAAAACTTTAGATTTTACATTGATATACATTGTCAACATGCTCCAGTGTTCTTTTCAGACCACTAGATCCTAGTGATTTCTACTATTCCCCAACCCCACACCATCATTTCTACTTAGTACAGGGCCTGGCACAAAGCAAACACTCAGAAACTATTTGCCAACGTCAGCTGTTCTTCTGGATCCCTTAAAGCAGCCACATTTCAACAGCACACAGCATCCAATTCAGGCCCTCCAGGACGGATGCACCACACGATCAGGCTCTCTTGACAGATGTGTGCCTCACTGCCAGGCACTGAACTTGTCACTTATACTATAATGTCATTTCACTTAATCTTTACTTTTAATCTTTGCATTGCTGTGGGAGAAACAAAACTGTTAGACAATCTCTGATGGCAGTATCTTTAATGGAAAGGTAATTCCATTTCCCAAGTTCCCTAATTAAGAGTGTGCTTCAGTTCTTAGCAACAGTGTTTGATATATACACAATAATTTACTATTCAATTCTAATACTACTCAATATTTTCATGGCAGAACCATGGTCTTATAAAGAAAGGCAGTATATAAAGTGTGGCAACAATTTAAATGCGTTTTTTAGGTCTTGCTTTTTTATTGATGTATGATATACATCCCAAGAAGAGAGAACTATACAGCTTGCTATATTTTCACTAACCAGAAACATTCCTGCAACATCACCCAGATAAAGAAAGAAAACATCACCAGCACTCTGGAAACTCCCTTTAAAATTCCCCTCGCCAATCCCTCCACAAGAAAAACCACCATCCCAACCTCTAATCCACTGCTATGCTCTGGCTGCATCCATACCATATGTGTGCAGGATTGTAGAAAGCGAAAACCACCTCGTGAGAATTAGCTCTACTGCCATGTAGAACTGCAGATGCCGCAGATAATATGGTACAGAATTCCACTCTTGGATACACTACAGTTTATTTGTGAACCCTGCTATTGCACAGTCTGAAGCTCTTAAAAGTAGTTTATGCCTCTTGGTGCACACATGTACAAACTCTGCTTGAGCATTCTCCTGGGAGTCAGGTCCTCGGCCACAGGGAATAACTGCTCTCTGCTATAGTAGCTACTACCAAATAGTTTCCCCAAATGGTTACACCAACTTACAGCCCATAGCAGTCAATGTGCATTCTCCTTCCTCCACATCCTAGGCAATGCTTGCCATTTTCCAGTTTTGAAATTCTTAGCCACTCATCTAAGTAATCACCTTACTTCTTGCCCCGTGGCACAAAGCCTACAATTCTCAGCACACTCCCTGGTGATGGCCCAGGATAACCATGTCCCTCAGCCACTCTGGGCCACCTAGAAGACAGGTTTGGCACAATGAACAGCCTAAAAATACAAATCTCACCCAAAACGCATCCTGAAAATTCAGGTAGGTCTTCATTTGAAGTCTCTTAGGAGGTGGTGAAATTCCAACACTCCATGTACAGTGGGACATCCTAGGCATAATTTTTTTTTTTTCCTATACTGGGAGTTGATCCCAGGGCATTTACACTGAACTACATCCCCAGTCCTTCCTTTTTTTTTTTTTTTTTTTTTTTTTTTAAATTTTGAGACAGGGTCTTGCTAAATCACTAAGTTGCCCAGGCTTGAACTTGCACTTCTCCTGCCCCAGCCTCACAGCATGCTGGGATTACAGGCACATGATATTCTGTTGAGTTTCTTGGCAGACACTTCCAAGCAGCTCTAACACCCCACTGTCATGTCAAGTGCCAGGGTTCTATCCCTTCTCTCTTCTGTGCTGGGGCTTCTCTCCTCCTTCTATTCCCCTTTGTGATTTCTTTTTTTTTTTTTTTTTTTTTT